>JAOQML010037084.1:0-10895 GCA_027568935.1 Erythroxylum urbanii
CGCCACCCTCGCGGGGCACGGATTCGGATATCACCATCGATATCGGGTTCGGGTCCAGCGGGAGTGGGGTGTTACACTTAATTATCTTTATCTTTTAAATCTAATTTGGCATCCACAGGTAACTACCACCTGCAAGCCATAAAGTGTTTTCCTTTTGAAAGAGTAATACATAGATCAATCTATATGTTACTAAGTCCTTGCATGTCCTTTTCGTACTCATCCTTCTATATTGTGTTTAGGGACTGGTATATTAAATGTTTTAAAAATTAACAACCATCACTTGTAGTTATAATAAATGTAACCTTATAATAATTGTAGTTAAGAGTAACTGCAATTATTCTAAGGTCACATTTATCAGACTCCCTATGGTTTTGTATATTATTGATGTTCTCCATGACTTTTAGAAATGATTAAAAATTGCATATAGTTTTGTTTTTGTAACGCTTATCTCCTTTACCATTAATTGTTGTTAAAAACCCTAAAATCAAACTCTAAAATGACATTAATTTTATTACATAGCACTACATATGGTATATTAGTTCCAACTAATGATCAATGTTGTATGAGTTAAATTCACTAGAGCCTCCATATGATTTTGTTTTTTTGTCAATATACCCCCTAACGTTTAAGAACTAGAAAAAACGCCCCTATAATTTTGTTTTTATAACATCTATGAACTTAACTCAGGCAACATTGCTCATTATATTTTTATAATGCTATATTTTTATTTTCATAAGTTTCTAATTTCTTAATGATACTGATTTTTATTTGTTATGTTGAATGTGGAATTTAAGATTAAAAGGTATCTTATATGCTCTCTAATGTCACAGTTTGTATAATTTGAGTCATCTTTTTTTATATATAATATCTATATTTTGAAACTAAAACCTACAATTAAAATTTTTGACAAAACAATTCTTAGATGGTATTTTTCTTATGGCTGTAAGGGAAAAATTATATAGATCTGAATTTCCTTATGCTACCACCGAGGAGATAGATCAAAAGAAACCTTCAAGTGATATATTTATGAATGATGTTTCACATTTATTTGATTGACCCCTACATTTCTCTCTCTTTCTCTTTTTATGTTAGGTTGGAAGATAATGTAATATTTTAATACTTTAATTAGTAATTATTAGACCTTCAACCAAGCTTAGTCTAAAATGAATGTTCTTTAAGTTCCAATATGAGAGTGTATATTGTATCTATAAAATATAAACAGAGTTGTGAATTAATGATTCTCGTCATATTATGAGAATCATAACAAAAATATAGGAGCTAAATTCATGTAACTTATTAAATAAATTATAGGAGGATTTATTTATAGTTTTTAAAAGTTAGAGAACATATTGATAAAATATAACACTACATGAGGGTATAATAATTTAACTTTCACGACGTTGTTCATTACTTGACACTAATATATGATGAAATGAAAATAATGTTATTTTGAAATTTAAATTTAGGGTTTTAATAAAATATAATGCCAGTTGAAATGGGTGTTATAAAAACAAAACTATAAAGGAATTTTAGATAGTTGTTAAAGATTAAAGAATACATTGACAATATGCAAAATCATAAGTAAGTCTAATGAATTTAATCCTTACTATAGATAGAAAAAGTAATATTTTAATAAAAATAAAAAAAATTTTAATATAACAAATAGTCACATAATAATGTTTACATGGTTAGGTCTATTAAATATCTAGGCAGTAATGTATCGAAGTTATAGGTGTTGGATGATAAAAGGTCCATTGGGTCTTCTTAAATTTAGGGGAAAAGAACAATTAAGAGCCAAACAATAATTGCATTTCTCTCTCCTCTTTGGGCTAATATGTCTATGAGTTCTTGTCATTTAACTAATTATTCTAGGGTTGCCCTTATGGAATTTTCTTGCAATGGAAACTTAAACGCAACCAAAAATCAAGTTTTAACCCCTTCTCTTAGGGCTTGAAACAATAATGAAAAAATGGAGAACCTTAAGCCCTCAGTGGAAGAAGAATTTCCTTGATTAAAAAATCCTTGAACTTTGAGAAATCAAGTAATGGAACACCTAAGGAAAGAGGAAAAGTTCTCCTAGCTATGAAAAGTCAATCTCCTAAAGGATTATGGAGGAATCTAGTAGTTCACTCTCTAGTCAGTGAAAAACCAATGTTTTTCCAAACTCTTACAGTTAATAGGGTAGTGTCACCCCAAATGAAATGTTACATGTAGGAGCCTTGAATTAGTCATCCTCTCTAATAAGATACTTCTTAGGGAAAAGGCCCTCTTTCCCCTAAATTTAGACTTGGGTCACATCTAAATGAGGAAGGAAGGGAGTAGAGAAAATATTGCTCACCAAGGAAGACACTTTCATGTTTAAGTTCTCTAAAGACATCAATTTGATTAAAATCCTAGAGCAGGAGCTATAACATATCAGAAGTCAACCGATGTTATTTTAAAAATAGAGGCTCACAATGAATTTAGTTAAAGCCAAGATTGACACTCTTCTTATATGAATATATTTTCATAACTTGCCATTGGGCATTGGACCTTGGAATGATTAAGCTTCATAGAAATTTCAATAGGTAAGCCTATATACTTTAATTCTTAGATTGCAAAAATGGATAAATTTTGTTATGCAAGAGTTTGTGTAGGAGTTAAAAAGAAGGATGAAATTCTAGAGTTTTCATCTGTGTTAAAATTTGATGAATGTGGAAATTTAGTCAAAACTGAGGTTCATCTAACATATAATTGAAAACCAGTTATAAATAACAAATTCTAAAGACCCACAGGGAGAATATTCTCTATTAGAAACTATTATGAATTAATAGTAGTAATTTAACAAGAGAATTAAGATGATCTAAAGCAATAATTGTAGAGTGTCAATCATGATCACGAGTAGGACTTACTTATTACCTTAGACAAGGGGAAATACTTAATGCAAGAATTCATTGGCAATGTTAATAGAAAATAAACATAATCTAGGTATAGGCAGCTCTAGTGAGAATGGGTATATTATACCTGAGGCACTTCTCTTATAGTCAGCTCTAGTGAGAATGGGTATATCAAACTTAAGGAAGGTTGAGCCTCTAAATATGAATGTTATAGAAGATAAGAATGAAGACATAAAGTGGAGAAATTCTACCAAATTAGGATATGACCCTAAAACTGAAGGAGAGCTTTATTGATGTTAGAGCCACTTCAAGGAGAAAATCAAAAAGAAAGAGGGGGAAGGTTAAGAAGGTATGTAATCTCAAAAGGCCTAACTTTAATGTCTATACTTTATAAGAATGTCAGAGGGATGAATAGCCCTTTGAAGAGATAGACTATTAGAGATGTTTTCCTATAAAAGAAAAAAGCCTGTGATTTTGGGGCTTACAGAACTAAAATAAAAAGTTGAAAGAATTCATGGAAGTCTAGAGTTTTTATGGGAAAATTGGATAGTTTATTCTAATCATACATAGCATTATAAGGGAAGAATAGTGTTTTCTTACAACAATACTCTAATCCAGGTTTCTAATCTTAGATACACTAATAAGCTTATACATTTTACATGTGAGTGGGAGGGATTAACAATTCCTTTTGAAATGTCAATTATCTATACATATAACTTTGAGTTCTAGAGAGCCTCTTTATAGGAGTAGTTGATTATAATTCAAAACTCTATAAGTAATCCTTGGGTTCTGACAGGAGATCATAATTATGTATTGCGTCCTAATGAAGCAAAGGGGTTAAAATCAAGTTTAGAGGTATTGAAAAAGAGTTGAGTTCAGTTCTTAATCAATTAGGGGGCCATGAATATGAGATTTACAGGGAACTTTTATACCTAGAAAAATAAAAAACAAGGGTTTTGGTTCACAAGGAAAAAATTAGATAGAGTGTTAGTGACCCAATTATAGTTGAGCCATTTTACCAATCCATTAGCTTAGTTTGGGGCCTTTTATGCTTATATCATTCAATGATTGAGGTTCTGAGACTTAATCCTAACCCCCTCTTAAAACTCCTTTCAGATTCTTAAAATTTTTCGTAGAAAAAAAGGGAATTTTAGACCTAGTAAAAGTTGTTTGGGAGATGGAGATAACTAACTATAAAGCTTTTCAACTGATAAGGAAGTTACAGTTGGTTAGAGAAAAGTTGATTAAGTTTCATATGGAATATTTTAAATAATGCCTTGATTATGCAAACTGCTAAAGAGAACTTTACAAAGATGTAGGATGGGTGTTATCAAGATCCTAACAATCAATTGCTAAATTTAAAAGACACTGGGAAGTTGGAGAAATATAATTTAGCCTTGTAAAAGCACAATTCTTTATTTAGGCAAAAAGTTAAAGTTAATTGGTTTAAAGAGGGGATATCAATTTCATTTTTTTTCTGCAATGCTATTTTAACATGGAGAAATATAAATAAAATCTTATGTCGATTTGATAAAGATGTTAACCTTATTATAGATAAAGATAAGATAAAGGAAATAGATGTTCAATTCCAAAAGTTATTGAGAGAGGATCTTGAGGTGCACTTTGATGCAACTTAAGTCAGCAGACAAAAGAATTTTTAACTAGTCCAATTTTAGGACAAAAGATCAAATAGGTCTTATTTAGTTTGAATCCAAGTAAAGCACCTAGATCGGATAGATTCGGTGCTCATTTCTTCCATGCCTCTTGGAGTATCATAGGAAGCTTAGGCATTAACATAGTATATAAATTCTTTAAGAGTAGGAAAATGTTAAGGGAGCTAAATAAAACCTATATTTACTTTATTCCTAGGAATATCAATCAAAATAATATAAATGAATATTGTCCTGTCTTTTGCTGCAATACAGTCTACAAGATCATCTCCAAGATTCTTGCCAGGAGACTCGGGGAATCCCTCAAAACTATGATCAATATTTCAAAAGGAGCCTTTATAAATAAAACAATAAGTGGCAATATCTTATTCATTCAGGATCTAATAAGGGAATATGAGTTTAGGAGGACCATAAGGAGTTGTGTAGTAAAGATGGACTTCTATAAGGTGTATGATACAATTTAATGGAACTTCATCCTTAATAGTCTCCTGATTTTTGTGTTTTCCTCCCTATTCTTATACTAGATTAATGTCTACTTAACCACTTCATCATTCAACCTTTTGGACAATGGTGCCCCTCTAAGATATGTAGGGGAGTTAAAAGGAATAAGGCAAGAGGATCCATTATATCCCTATTTGTTCACTTTATTAATTGAGATTTTCTCAAGGATGATTCATTATAACATTTCATGCAATAGTAGATTTGCCTACCACCATAAGTGCAAGGCAATCCATATCTCTCATCTGGCATTTGCATATGATCTCATTTTGTTTAGTGGATCCTATCCTTACTCTTTTAAGGTTATGAATAAGACCCTAAAGAAATATTCTACTCTGTCAGGGCTTAAGATCAATGCCAAAAAGAGTAGGATGTATCTATCTTTATATGTATAAAACTTTCAGATTTTGTATTCTATTTCTAGTTTTTCTATGCAGAATCTGTCTTTTAGACACCTAAGGGTACTAATTACTTCCAGAAAACCAAAATATAAAGATTACATTCCACTTTTAGAGATGTTTAGAAGAAGGATCAATGTTTGGAAAATTAAGTTCTTTTCTACTGCAGGAAGGTTATAGCTTATTAAATCACTACAGGAATATCCACACTCATTGGAGTGCCCACCTTTTCATGCCTAGGAGAACAAATAAGGAGATTGAGAAATGCATTAAGAATTTCTTATAGTCAGGCAAAGTTGACAATGTCAACATTCAATTACTATGTGGTCCAAAGTACAACATCTTCTGAATGTGTTTTATGCTGAGGTGGAATAGCTGGAGAAACTAAAGTAGGCAGGTGACATAATCACTAGGATGAAAAAGGATCGGGCATTCTTTATAACAACTTTTAACTGTTGAATTTACTCAATATGGAGAGAAAGACATTATAGATTTTCCAAAAGAAATTTAATGGACAAACAAATGTTAGTTCATAACACATTCTGTTGGATTAGAGAAATCCTACTGATTCATAAAAATTATAAAGACGAAATACACTAGTTCATAAAGCTTACAAGGATGTAAGTACATGTTTGAGATTTAAGTGGAATTTGGAGCTGCAACTTTTCCCATTGGCTAGCTTTTATTTTGTATTTTTGATCGTAACTATAAAGAATGTATCACAAGTATATTCCCTTTTTCATGCCATCCAAGTTTGAGAAGTAATGAAATTCTTTAATTTTTTTACAAAATCCATGCAAAATTTCATATTCAAGTTCTTGTAGAATATATCTTGAAGTGGTGAAGAAGAAGTAAAAACATAATATGTGTAAATTTCGAGGTACCTATCATTTATTGATGGTTTGTCAAAAGAAAGGTCGAAACAGTTGGACTACGGATCCTTGTCAAGTTATACATTTTGTTCGCTATTAAAAGGCTTAAACAAGCTATAAGTAATTGCCATAGCAATCCAACCTCCAATAAGTACTTTTATAGAAAATTAGTCAATTGGAGAGTCACTAAGATGAGGTATAAGGGCATGAAAAAGAACCTAGGACAAGATATACAATCACATCAATTAAGAAAATCCTAGTTTGATTTGAAAAACAAGAACAGTAGGGACTAAAGGGCACCATTGAACCAAAAAGAAATGTCAAAGCTGATGCTGCTACAACCTTGTAGGGGTTTGTCAGAGACTCATCACCATCATTAACTATTTGGTTTCCGTCCTCCTCCTGAAATCAATGACGTAGGTATCGTATCATACTAAGTGGTACCATCTAGTACCTATCTTACTAGCCAAAAAATAGGATGATACCCATTAATTTTGTTCCATTAATCGATATCAGTCAGTACTACTCAATACCATTATGTATTGACTAATACTAAAATATAAATAAATTTTCAAAGTTGCATTGTAATTTTTTAAAATTTTAGACTATATCAAACAGTACTGAAATACCAACAAAATGTTAGGGTTGAAATGTAATTTAAAAAATTTTTAGACTAAATTGTAAATTAAAAAAACCCTAAACATTTTAACATATCCCTAACTTGACCCCCCAACCAGACCACACACACCTAACCACCCTGCTTCTACTCTCACCACCCACCCTAGCACCCTGTTGCCTTGCCTACCTTACCTGTCGTCACCGGCACCTTATCACTAGTCACCTACCTTGCCTCACCAGTTACCTAGCCAGTCGCCTCATGGTCCCATCTCTACCACTATTGCCTGTTTAAGCCTCAAGATTGCAATTGCAAAATGTAAATCATCCATTCTAAATTCTGATTCATCCTTGAACAATTGAAATTTTGAAATGTGTGTAGTGGAGTATACTGAGTCTACTGACTACTAATTTGTGTTGTATTGTTTTGCTTAATGTTGAATATTGATTGTTGAGATAATTCATAATGAGAAGTTATTATGTGTGAGTGATTTTTAGTTGTGAATTATTATTTGTGAGTTTGGAAATTGGATTTTGAAAATTGAGGATAGCAAATAGATGTGTTTGGAATTTTGGATGTGTTTTATCATTTGTGTTGTTTGGATTATAAAAATTGGGGAATCAATCATTCAATACAAAAATGAAGTTTGTTTTATTATTTGAAATTTGAGAAATATTGAATCAAATGTTGGTCTTTATTATAAATTATGTTATATATTATAAATTAATTTCTTGATATATTGCACGAATTAAGTTAAAAATGTGAGTTTATGTTTGAATCATATACTCACACAAAATGAGTTATATTTATGAATTTTGGTTGAATTATGTGACTACACAAATTGAGTTACATATATGACTTATAAGTTTATGTTTAAATTATGTAATCACACAAAATGAGTTATAGTTAAATTATATGATCAAACAAAATAGTTATAATAATGACTTTATAGTAGAATTATGTAATTACACAAAATGAGTTTTAATTATGAGTTATAACTTTATGTTTAAACTATGTAGTCTCACAAAATGGATTATAGTTGTGAAAATGTAGCGTTCAATGTATATATTTGAAGTTTAGGTTAACAAACATGATAATTTCTTAAATAGAATGTACTTAATCATCAAATTTTCTTAATAAATCATTTATATAAATTTATGAAGGTCACTTGTAGGTATATATCATATGATTGTTAAGAAACTATTGTTGCTCTATTTCTTTCTATTTTTATACACAACTTGATTTTGATACAAAGTTATTAAGTTAATTTTAATATGTGTCTTCTTTTATTTTTATAGAAAAATGGAGGGAAGTTCAAGTACACCTGATATTTCAATTACTTCAAGTATAAGAAGATTCGATGATCTAGTTTGGGCTCATGCTAAATTAGTTCCTAGAATAAAGAACCATACTATTTGTTGGTATTGTAACAATCATTTGAAAGGTAGGAGAATCACTATATTAAAGAAGCATTTAGTTAGGATCAACGGTGATGTGGAGCCTTGTAAAAAAAATAGGTCATGGTGTCAAATGGCAAATAAAGACTTTGCTTAAAGAGTATTAGCATGAAAAAGATAGAAACAAACGAGTGAACTATGAAATAGGTTATGAAATTTCTTTTTGTTGGTGTTCAAGATGACAGTAGGGATGTTGAAGGTGGTAGTATTTATAGCCAACAAGAAGGAAATATTGCACTTAATGTTAGGAAAAGAAGAAAACAATTGTCTAATTTTTAAGCACCATGAATAACTTTTAAAGCTTATTTTTCAATTTGTAATGTCTTACAATTTAGAAAAGAAACTTATAATGTTGACATGAAAATGGCTAGATGATGGTATGATTGAGATATAGCATTCAATGCCACCCAATCTTATTATTATCAGTTTGTGGTGGAGGATAACACCTTACGGTTTAGGATACAAAGCTCTTTCAATTGATGACTATAGAGGTAAACTTCTGATTAGCTTTATTTAGAAATAAAATTTTAATTTGGTGAAAAAAGAATGATTTGGGCTATTTATGGGTGTTCAATCATGTGCGATGGTTGGACAAATAGAAGACATGAGCCTAGTATTAATTTTTTTGTTTATCTGCAAAAGGGACAATGTTTTTGAAGTCTATTGATGCATCTAGCCTTGTAATGAATGTTGATACTCTATTTCAAATATTTGATGAAGTTGTCGATGAAGTTGAGTAAGAAAATATCGGTCAGTTCATTACTGAAAATAATTTTGCTTATAAAATAACTGGAAGAACATTGTAAAGCAAATATAATTTTTTATTAGACTCTTTGTGTCGCATATTATATTCACCTGATGTTGAAAAATATAGGAGATGTTAAGTATTTTCTTATTATTGATGAAATCGTACAAAAAGCAAAAAAGATAACTAAGTTCATATATAATAGTACATAGGTCTTGAATTTAATAAGAAAAGATTTCACTAGTGGTATTACAAGATTTACAACTAATTTCTTATTACTTCAGTGTTTTATTATGATGAAGAAAGAGTTAAGATAAATGTTTACAAGTGATAAATAGATTGTATCTCAACATGCTAAGTCTAATGTTGGATTAGAGATTTCTAAAACTATACTTGAAGATAATAAATTTTGTCCCAATGTCAATTTATCATCCAAGTTTGTGACCCTTTATTGAGGGTACTTCGTTTAGATAATAGTGATGAGAAGGCAACAATTAGTTATTTTTATAACTTAATAGAGATGGTAAAGGAAGCAATTAAGGCCAATAAGAAAAATATACCTTCTTTGTACACACCTTATCTTGTTGTCATCAATAAGAGATGGCTAGACAACTTTACTCTTTATTGTTTGCAGCTGAGTCATTTTTTAATCCTAATATCTATTTCAAAGATTTTTTAATCCTAATGTCTATTGCAGACCAAGTTTTACAAAAAAAAAGTTGAAGTTAATATAGGGATGCTATTACCTATTACAACAAATGTTACCCATGAAATTATTCAAGATCTTCTTAGCTCACAAATGGAGATTTATAAGGATGCTTCTGGTAAATATGGAATGCCAATTACTATTCATTAAAGCAATAAACTTAATCTAGGTATATATTTTTTTCACGTTTATTACTTGCTGAAAATTAATCATTACATTATTTTGTTTATAATGATACTTTTGATGTCTTACAGTACCTGATAGAACCAATTCAAAAGTAGTATTTCAGAATTACAAAGGTTTGCAATTTGAATTATAAGTCAATGTATTAGTGCAATGGTGTGTGAAAGGATTCGGAGAATATTTGAATTTATCTATTCCAAGAAAACAAATAAATTGAAGTATAAAAGATTGAACGACTTAGTCTTTGTTCAACACAATTTAAAGCATACATAAAGGTATATTCCTATCATTATTAAGTTGGATAATTTCTTGTAATTTTTTAATGATTTAATTTTATTATTTACTAGGACTCTTAGTAGAATAAGTTGCTGTGTAAATCCAATTTGCCTTGATAATATCAATGTTTTGGTAGAAGAGTAACTTGGAAGATAATCTTGGATAGGAAAATACTGACATGTTATTTAGTATAATAAATTTAAATAATAGTGATGATGAGGCTCTTCTCAATGATGAGGATTTTGTACCAAACGAAAGTTAAGGTTAATGCGATTTGAGCAGATATTTGATTGAATGAAGTTCTAATTTTTTATTTCTCCTCTTTTTTTAATTTCATTTATATTTGATATATATGTTAAATTCTATATGCAATATAAATATAACCATAAATGTTTTTGTTTCAGGTTTTATTTCTAGTTAGTTAGTTCATCGACACAAATTCTTGTATAAATTGTAATAGTTAGAGAGCCATAGATATTTATTATTTTTTTTGATATTTTGACGTAATTATTATTTATTATATGATGAAATTGTAAAATTTTTAAATATTTTGTTTTATTCTTAATTTTATATTTATATGATGATTAAATGATCTTTT
>JAOQML010037130.1:0-10893 GCA_027568935.1 Erythroxylum urbanii
ATTTAGTTTGTATTACAGATATTATTATTTACAATGTAATGTTTTTATTATCAATTAAGATATTTTAATTTTTAATCGTTAATCAAAATTTCTATTTAATTATTTCTATCAAATTAAATATATATTATAAATATTTAATTAATAAAATTTTCTGACAGTTATAATTTAAATATAATGAAAATATATGTTTTAAAAAATTTTAATCAAATATTTTACCGACGGAAACATCTATAAATTCTGTCGGTAATGTCTATACTATACCGACGGACAGAAATTCTGTCGGTAATGATATAGCTTATTTACAGACGGAAATAACATTACCGTTGGTAAAGTTACCGACGGTATTAAAAATATTCCGATGCTAAATTTACATACGGTTTAGGAACTTACAGTCGATAAAGTTAGCGTCGGAAAATAATTGCCCGTCGGTAACTTACGGACAGAAAAAGTGTGATGGTCGGCAACTTTTCAGTTGAAATTACCGACAGTCATTTCATTCCATCGGTAAACGTACCGACAGAAAATTTCTTTACCGTCGGTAAGGTTAGCTACGGCTGAATCTATGATGTTTTTGTCTGTCGGTATATTCTGTGGGTAATTTTTAATACCGACGAAATATTTGTCATTTTCGTCGGTATTTTACGTCGCTAACTCACTATTTTCTTGTAGTGATTGATCCATAATAAAACATTCTTGAACTTCATTTTATCCAGCTTCATTTGTAGGGACCAAATTTGTATAAAAGTTAGCTTATCCGTAATATACTAAGGTTTAGCATCAAATACTTTGTAAACTTTTTCCATAGATCCAAAATTAAAGATATACATTCCTTAAGGGTTAAAGAGTGTTTCACTTAGCCCCATTTTACCCCATTGAAGCTTCACCAATGCAACCATAGTTGGAAAGGCAAGTCACTTATTAAAGAAAAACCCAACTAAGTTGGCATTCCACTTGAGGGCTCCCTCTAACAAAATGTCCTTTAAGGTTGGACAATTTTTTGACCATTTTTAGATAAGGGGGAAAATATCCCAGTTTAGCTTACGCATCAGGTCTTCGTAAAAAGGTGACTTAGTGAGTTAGCATAAGCATTAGAAGCAACAAGAGTTTCCTTGACCAGCGTATGAATGTTAGTTAAAGTGGAAGAGGAAAAGCAAGTCTCAATCAAGTGTTAGGTAAGCAGAGATAGGTTAAGGGTGGAAAATGTGTTTCCAATACATTGGTCTTATTAAGTACAAAAGGAACAAGAACCATAGATAGAGGGAAAAAGAAATAAATTTATAGGGAAGAGAAAGATTTTGAATTATAGTTTCAAAAATGATAATAACTAGTTGGAGCGAATCGAATGAAGAAGAAGAAAGGAACAGAGTTCCCCTTAGTAACCAAGGAAACTAAGTGAATAAAAGAAGAAGACATAAAAAAAATCTCTAGTAGAAGCATCAAAGATGGAAGGAAAAAGATAGAGCAAAGAGAACAAAGAATGATGGAAGACAACATAATAACAAAGTAAAGCTAAGGAACTAAATAGTGAAGCCATAGCAAAATTTTTGATTGGTTGGAGAGAAGCAGCCCTCTCTCAGTCCAGCATAATAACCTTATAAATATAAAAATAAGTATGCAAACTACAATTATATAAGGACATCTAATTTCTTAAATTTAATTATTTTTCAAATGATTTTTGTAATTCAGTTGGGAAGATAGATTCTCCTAAACCAAAGCCTTTAAACTAAACTTTTATCCGATTAGGAAAAATCCATATTCTTTTAATTGGATAAGAATAAAATGTTTTTAAGTAAAAATGTTAAAGGTAAATGCTTGATTGAATGTATTATTTTAATCAAAATAATTGCATAAGGAAAAGAACAAACACGCTTGCAATATGTTTTGTTATTAACACCAATCTCTCCCTATTCTTCCAATTTGAGAATCTTTAATAAAGTAAAACTAGAAAATGCTATATAATGTGGAGTTCTAAAATTATGTTTTATTTTTGTAAATCTCTTCTTTGGTGGTTATTTCCTTAAGATCTAAAATCAGCTTTGAAGAAATTAAAAAGATTGAATCTTTCTACTATTAAAGCACTACTTTACTTATTTCTTGAGTTATTTTTTGATTTTTTTTAGTCTGAGGAGCATCTCACGTTTTTACCAATTTGTGCCATGTCTAAGGAGTGTCTCTTTGCAAGTTCACTATCTGTCACTTGTGTCAAGTCTCAAAAATTGGGTAACGTGAATTCAAGTTTCAATAATTGAAAGTTGAAATAAAATACTTTATTTAAGGAATGGTCATCCTTAGGTTTGGATGTTAGAGGAAGAATAGATCTGTCGATAAGCACTAAACACTAAAAAAATGTCTTCCTTTCAATAAACACTTCAATTAAGACTTTATGTTTTCTAGATTTGTTATTTCTAGATCTTTGTTAATGATTATGCTTTTCAAGTTTACTTAATATCTTCTACACATATTGCATTTTGGATTAGGAATCAAATTTTTTAGAATATTTTTCTATATGTTCGATTTTACTTTTATTTTAATAGAAATAAATTTATCTATAAATTATTTTCCTTTTAATATTTGTTACCTATTTCTTACAAAAATTAACCAAAATACATATTCATAATTGCCAACTGAAATTTTCTTAGGTAGAATATATTCCACCTTTAGACCCTCACAATTTTGATTTTGTTTCAATAGTTACAACTTGATGAGGTAATTCAACATATTTACCATAACGAGAAACTTATAATAAGAGGAGACCTTAATGGTCATATAAGGGTGACCTTAAATTAGCATTTTTGGTGATCATAGAGGTTTTAGATACGGAGATAGGAATGTCAGTAAGACTGCTTTATTGGACTTTTTTAGTAGTAGTTAATTTGGTGGTAGCCAACTCACTTTTCAAAAAAAAAGAGGAGCATCTGGTGACCTTTAGTAACAAAACTGTGAAGACTAGGATTGACTAATTCCTTGTAAGTTAAAGCAATCGACCTAGTTGCAAGGATTGTAAGGCGATATGTAACGCATGCTTGTCAACTCAACATAGATTGTTGTCGTAGATCTTATAATTACGGGTTGGAGAAAGAAAAGTAGCGCTTAAAGGTGAATAAGAGTTATATGGTGGAATCTGAAAGGGGACATCATGGGAAAACTTAAGAAAAAGTAATGTTTGGAGAAGAATGGAAACTAGAAGGAGATGTTATCTAGATGTAGGAGGGAGTAGCAATTCTTTTAAGGAATGCAACTAAAGATATCTTAGGAGTTTACAAAAGGCCTAGTAGTAGTAATAAGGAGTCTTAGTGGTGGAATGAAGAAGTCTAACACAAGGTGAATATCATGAAGGCAATATATAAAGCTTTTTTTAGATATTAATATAGAGGAAGAGAGGGTAGATAATAGAAAAAGTTATAAGCTGCCAAAGAAAGAGGAAAAGAAGTTAGTCTCAGAAGCCAAAAGTAGAGCCTATGAGAATTTATATCCAAGATTGAAAACTAAAGATGGAGGAAAGGATATTTTTACATTGATGAGAGAAAGGGGACAAAAAGTGAGGGATATAGATTAAGTTTTTTGTATAAAAGAAGAAGTAGGATGGATGCTTGTAATTAGAAATGAAATTAAGAGGAGATGGCAAAGCTACTTCTACAGGCTGTTTTCATTGAAATCAGAGATAACAACATTTTGTTGGTTAATATTAGCACTTATGAGTAATCCCATAACTTTAATTTTTGTTGGAGTATCACGAAAGAAGAAACTAAAAGAACTCTGAGGAAGATGAAGAGTGGAGGGGGAATAAGACGTCATGAGTTATCCATAGAGGTATGGAAGAGCCTAGGAGAAAAGGGTATTACTTAGTTAGCTAAGATTTTTAATGTGATCCTCAAGTTCACCAAAATCCTATATGAGTGGATGCTTAGTACACTAAATCCTCATTACAAAAGCAATGGGAACATCCAAAGCTGTAACAAACATAGAGGCATTAAGCTACTCAATTGTACTATCAAGTTATAAGAGAGGGTGATTAAGAAGAGAGTGAGGAAGGGTGCACCTAATTTGGACAACCAATTTGGTTTCATAGTATGGAAGTCCATAATAGAAGCTATACTTCTCTTTAGATGATTAATGGAATATTATAAGGACAGATAAAGGGACTTGCATATGGTTTTCATTGATTTGGAGAAGGCTTATGAAATGGTAGCTAGAGAAGTCGTGTGGTGGTATTTAGAAGTCAAAGTAGTTCCTATCACCTATATAAGGTTCATTAGGAATATTTATGAAGATGTTAAGACTAGCGTAAGGATGATAAGAGGTAATATAGAACATTTTTTTATTGATATCAGGTTACACCAAAGATCCTTATTAAATTTCTTGTTTGTAGTAGTTATGAATGAGTTTAACAAGAATATATAAGGAGATATGCCTTGGTATGTTATTTATTGATTAAATTTTTTAGTAGACAAAACAAGTGAGGGTGTTAATTCAAAATAGAACTTTGGAGGGATATGTTAGATTGAAAAGGCTTTAAAATTAAGCAAGACTAAGACTAAGTACTTAGAGAGTAACTTTTTAGGTAGTAAGGTTACATTTGATTTAGAAATTAAGATTAGAATAGAAGTTATACCACAAAAAGAATATTTTAAGTACCTTGTATTCACCATCCAAAGTAATGGCGAGATAGAGGACGAAATAGTGTACACTATTAGATTACGCTGGTTGAAATGAAAGGGTAGCTCAAAAATTTTATGTGACAAGAAGATACTATTCAAACTAAAAGGTTCTACCGTTTAGCAATTAACTCAGCCATGCTTTATGGAGTAGAATATTGGCCTATAAAATAGATACATATAGTCATAAGTTAATGGTGGCAAGGATGAGAATCCTTTGTTGGATCTACAACCTTACAAGAAAAGATAAGATCAAGAATACAGTGATAAGAGATAAGTTGGGGTGGCTAAAATTGATGGTAAATTAAAGGAGAAAAGGCTTTGGAGGTTCGAACATGTTAAAAGAGAACATCATGATGCTATAATAAACATACATGTAGATTATAATTGGGGAATGTAAAAAAGAAGAGGAAGACCCAAGGAGAATTTAGAAGAAGTGATAAAAAAAGATATGACCCTAGTAGAGCTTACTGAGGACTTAGCCCTTAATAGGAAACTTTGACGAACTAAGATACGGGTAGAGAACCTATATAAACAAGTTCTTCTCTTGTCATAAGCCTTTTGAGCCTTTTCTTTTAGTTTTTGTGGCTTTTATTAACATTAATACTTTTTCACACTTGCTTATTTAGTTATTTTATTTACTTATTTTTTTTCTCTTTTACTTATTTATCTACTTATTTTATATTTACTTATATTTTTTATTTATATATTTAATTTTTATGTTGTTATTTATTTATGGAGTTTGTGCTCTTACAACTGTTTTTAAAAAATTTCTTATTGAGTCTACTGAAAATAGTCTCTTTACTAACTAAAAGTAAGGTTTCGTATTTCTATATCTCTCCAAACCTCTCATCTTAGCGAGATTCTTATTGGATTATAGTTGTTATTGTTGTTGTCATTTTTTGCTTATTAAAAACCTATATGGAGACATAAGCTCAATAAATATCTTTTGGATAACTCAAAGATTGAAGGATCTTATTATAAGAATCATATTGGAGATATATGATCATAGTAAGTATATTTTGACTCAGTATTGATTCTTAAATTCTTAAAAGAGAAACCTATCATCTTATTTTTCTTTTGATTATTTATATCTCATTTTTAATTTTAAACATGATCATTATCCTAGATAAATCTGATATTTGAGGAACATAAGGAAGAATAGACATGACATAAGCACGAATGGAATAAATGGAAAATATTTTTAGATATTCTGGAGATCGAGCACGATGGCTTATCATTATGATATCCCATTCTTTCTTACAAAGTTTTTCTAGTAAAGTAATATAGAAGAGAATGTGATTATATTTTAATATTCTATATCAAATTTAAATAAATATAATATTGCTTATTATCTTGTAAATATCTATTTATAAGTTAAATTCTTCACATCCTTTAGTAATACATCTTTTGTTGCTTTATGACATACTTTAATCAGGAACTTTTGATTCAATGTCATCTTCAATTTTTGTGACACATAATACAATATTTAATATTTCCTTTTTAAACGTTGTATAATTCTGTTGAACATTATTTCAAACTCCTAAAGCAAACCTTACAATTTGTTTTTATTAGATAAAGTGAGATCTTAACCTATAATTTTGATGATATTAACATATATTTCTATTAATATTCTTATTTTTGGTTATGTTAGTAATTTAATATTTTAAAAAATAAATTGTATAAAAGATAAATTCAATGGAAGATCAAAGCATTTCAATATGCAAAGTCATCAAGGAGAGTCAAATGAGCAAAGTGAAATTACCAAATACAATTCAAGATAGCTTTAAGGTGATTTAAGTCCCGTGAACCAAAACAAACAAGGATTGAATTCTATCTTTTATAAATCATAGTAATCTTTCTTGTAAACTTATCTTACTTATTTTCATAAATTAAAGGCTCAATATTTGAATGATCATTTATATTTATGCAATAATGCATAAATCCTTCATAATTAAGAGAACTTTGTCTTAAAATTTAAAGAAAGCCTCTTAATCTTCAAACAAACTTTTGAAAACTTTTGTAAAGGATTTAAATTAAAGTTTTTTTATCAAATATGGGTATTTTATACTTTTGCAAAAAAAATAAAGTGTTGAAAATTGATAAGATAAAGTATTTTTTTGAAAGTTGGTTTTTATAGGGTTTCAATTAACCTAACGGGTCAAAAAAGTTTGGTCAACTAGTCAATGATATTTTTCAAATTTTATATAATGAATGATGGGTGTTCAACTAATGCTTCATCTAGTCAACACCCTAATAAGCATATGGTAGGAGATTGATTAATTCAATATGCCCAATAATTAACCATTTTATGTGTCTAATAACTATTTAAAATAGTTTTAGGTATACAAAAATCAAAATTGGGTTGTAAGGAGAGCCTTTGGTGTATTAAAGAGTTACTAAGAACCTTGAGAGGATAAAAAGTGCATTTTGAGTGCATGTATGCACTGCATAAATAAGAAAGGATGATTTTAAATTGTATGTGGTTGTGCTGGTATAGAAATTAAGAAGAATTGCTTTATGTATACAATGTGAGTGCTCCTCTCAATCTTTAATAAGTATTAAAGGCTCCTCACTTATGGAAAACGAATATGATTATAAGGTCATAAGTTAAAAAAGAATATTTTGTACGAAGGTTTTGTTTCACCAATCGAAGGAAGAAGGTAATTGAATTTTCAAGTGAAATTAAGGAGTGAACATAAACAAATGGTTATTTGTTCAAACCACTATAAACTTAGTTTATATCTCTTTCCCTACTCTTTTTATTATTGTATTGTTTGTCACTATAATTATATATGTTTATAGTTGCTTGAATTAAATTACATATCTATATATGTATATTCTTATTCTTATACAATTTATTTATTATATTTTAAATAAGATCTGACGATCTTAAATTGCTTACCGTATTATTTCTCTACTTCTTTGAACATTTTAAAAGCATCTAGTGCTTCATTCTTATTATGAAGCAAATAGAGATACATAAATCGTGAATAATTATCTATAAATGAGATGAAATATTTCTAACCATACGAGTCCATATCTGGACTACAAATATCCGTATGTGTGATTTCTAATATGTCTGAACTTTTCTTAGCACCTTTCTTTGATTTGTTAGTCTGAAAATCCAAAGTAGTAAGTACTCCATCAGTCACCATTCTTTTAATCCTTTCTATGAAGATATATCCTAATCTTTGATGCCACAACATAGAGGAATTTTCATTCATGACACAATGTTTTGTTTTAACAAGAACATGTGTTACATTGTAATAGGTATTATCTTGTAAATTAAAACGAAAAAGACCATCAAATAATGTACCATTCCCAACAAATTCATACTTATAATTAACTTTAAAGATTTGTTTAAAAAATGAAAGGAATATCCAAACGATACAAGTCTTGAAACTAAAATCAATTTTCTAGAGAAATTGGGAATATAAAATGTCTTTTCTAGTTTTAAAATAAAACCAGTATATAAAATTAAATTGCAATCCCAACAGCCTCCACATATGAACGTATCTTGTTTCTGGATAAGATATACTGCTCACTTTCCATTGGCTTCCTTGGGTTTTGCAAATCTTGTAACACATGTGTAATATAAATTGTACAACCAGAATGAATCAACTATGTGTCATGTCAAACTTCAGTCATATTAGATTCAAAACAAACTAGTGAGATTAGATTACCTTTCTTTTCAAATCATTCCTTACGTTTGACATAATCCTTCTTCATGTGTCCTTTCTTCTTGCAAAAGAAGCACTTGGATTCCTTCTTAATGTCAACTTGGATAGGTATTTGACCTTTTCCCTTTGAATTAGCTTGAATTTGTTTCTTGCCTTGAACAACAATATGTGCACTCTGCGGACTCTCTCCTTGCTCCATCAATAATCTCCCTTCTTGAACACACATGGTCATTAATTCATTTATTGACCACTTATCCTTATGTGTATTATACGAGATTTTAAAGGTTCCGTATGGTGGTGGAAGGGTGTTCAAAATGTAATGCACGAGGAAAGAATCAGACATCTCAATCTCTAGTTTCTTTAACTGAGCCTCAATGTCCCTCATCTTCATAATATGCTCATGCACACCTCGGACATTGGTGAGTCTTATAGATGAATACTTCATAATTAGGGTACTTACAAGTGCTTTGTCTAAAGTTTTGAACTGCTCATCAACAGCCTTTAGTAAAGCACGAACATTGTCATGTTGTTCTCCGAAACTACGAATGCCAGAAGAAATTTTTGTTTTAATGAACGCCGTACTTAGGCGATTAGATCACTCCCAACGATCATAAAGTGCAATTTCAACTGTAGTGCTGGCCTTCGTTACCTTAAGTGGTTCGTCCTTTTGGATAGCATAATCAATGTCCATCCACCCCAGATGAAGAAGAATTCTCTCCTTCCAAATCTTATAGTTTTCACCCCTTAGTTTAGGAATTTCATAACTTGTATCAGAGAAACTAACAGTTTGAATATCTGCAGAAATTAAACATATATGCTACTTATCAATAAATTGAGGCTAACAAACTATATATGTATTACCAATGTAAAATATATCTTAAAAGATATAAATCAAACGACATAAAAATTACCTGTGGGCTAAATTTTTACTTTAAACAGATTTATATTAAACTATATGATAAAAATATCAAATTATATACCAATTTCTAATACCTGTGGGTAAATTAGAAAAATAATTTGATATTTTATCCTAATTAATTATTCAAATATAATAAAAATTCCTATGGGATAAAATTTATTATACTAAAATAATTAATTACAATTAAAAGTCTTTAAACTTTATATAATTAATTACATAACTATATAATTAGGGTTGCTGTGGCTAAGCACTAATAATTAATCACTAAAAACTTTTTATCTGTGATGTTATTTACAAGGCAAAACATAGATATAATAGTCACAGAATAATCTATTACATGATTAACAGTTATTCAAATGTAATATCGACATATAATATATGCTGACATAAGCCATCAGCTCATATGGCTGGGACTCACCGTGCCCTGCCATGAGGGCGCTGGTTTGAGCCCCAACTGCAGCATCTATTGTTTTTATTAAACAAAATGCACAGCATAGCTAAAAACATATCTGATTGTTAACAAAATGCAGAGCATAGCTAAAAACATATAAAAAGACACAGTCAACACCAACAGATAAAACGATGCAATCCAGTATCTGATTTTGATACATAGCTTAATTCGTATGGGTCTTCTTCAACTTACAGTTGGGTCAAAACAAAACCAAACCAAAACACACCATAAAAACACATTTTTTTAAATGTAGAAACACTTCTAAAACACTAAATGGAAGATTTCAACCATTAATCTAAAGAAAAACATTCAAAAACAACTATAAATTGAAAGTTTTAGAGTATGAAAAATTTTCCAGAATTTTGAAATTCTCTAAAAACTTCAACAAGACAGAGGCCAACCTTGCTCTGATATCAAATGTAAGAACATTCTAACATATATTCAACAAAAATATACATTAGAATATGCAAATAAAATAAATACAAAAGAAAACAAAATTACCTCCTGCCATTGTTGTTTGTTCTTGAAGAGCTATGTTTTTGGAATTCTTCTAAACTCTCAATTCCTAAATACGATGGTGTATGTTAACATAAGAGAACAGAAGCTTAGGGACCCAAAATCAGAGAAAAAACCTATATGAATGTGCTTCCATCAAGCACAATAAAGGTTACCATAAAATCAAGAATTGAATATATACCCATTAAATGCACAAGGTTTGGACCATTACTATAACAAGAATCATAAAGGTTCTCACAAAAAAAAAGAATTCATTAGTCATATTTTAAAAGACCTAAATATTGATAGAAAACCAAAATAGCTCGAATTACATTTTTGATTAAAATGACTACTAGACACGAAACATTTTTAGGCACAAATAAGACTCAATAAAACATCTTAAAATAAACCTTATTAGGCTTGCCTGAAACAAAAGAGGTTCACCTTATTAGAAGTATCCATAGGTTACGATTAAGGTTAAGAAGATAAAGGTCTTGTTTGACAATCAGTGGATTGCTTTAGCTGTTAACTAATTCTATCAACGATTAGCTGATAATAAATTTATATCAATTGATTTGACCTGCGGATAGCATTGTCTGTTTATTTAAAGATATATGGTAAAATTAGTTATTTAGTATTAGTTAAAATGACGTATAAGGGCATGACTTAAAAATTGATAAGGATATGAGT
>JAOQML010037176.1:0-40323 GCA_027568935.1 Erythroxylum urbanii
ACATGTTTCCTATACATCTCTATGTATATGTATATTACTTACAAAAGAATCTTGGTACCTTTTGACCAGATATATAATGCTCATACAAATAAAACCAAACTCTTTTATTTTATTAATAATAAATATTTTCATTACAAAATTGTAACTGAAGAAGATAAAGTTACATGTAAATACACTTGCTTTCTAGGACACTATATTTACATAACTCCAACAGTTATAAAATCAGATACATAGATATATGTTAGAAAACATATATTAGATCGACCTACAGAGAGAACACTACATGGTTTCATGTCATTAGTGATTCTCAATATAGTTTGACTTTAGTCCTTTGACCTGAAGTCATTATGGTTCCCTACATGAGGAATTCAGTATTTTGACATTAGAATAAGTTATCTTTAACCAGAAAATAAGTAGTCTTACGTTAGACATTAAACAAATCATACGGAGGGATATGAATGATGTAGATGAGATTTGTACCTCTCTTAAATGAGAGATATATCTTTTGGGCTTCATGACAAATTTGACTGAAGAACTGCATGGCCGTGCTTAAATGAATTGATAAGGAGTCATCAATGTCATTTGTTATAGCCAGTCCACTTCAGAATTAAGAAACTATGATTAATCAAAGGTTGATATGTACCATACCTTATGACTAATCTTGATATAGTGTTACAAAAGGACTAAGTTTGTAACCATGGTTGCAGGTTAAAACAGATTATCGATCCTTATTTGATTTATGTAGTCATAATGTCTTGCTAGAGGCCACATATGACTTATGGGCCTTAAAGTGTGATCAAGCCCATTTCCAACATCAAATGAATCTACAGGCTTGCACACAAAGAGTGATGTGATTTTAGCTTATTCTCTTGGGCCTAATTTATTAGGCACCGAATAAATATATGTGAACATATTTATCGGATTAGATTGAATTATGTTTTCGAGCTTTTATTATATATGATATAATATAGGCTGAAACTTATTGGAATTCTATAATCCTAATGGGTTTAGGATTATGATATTCTTATTCCTAATAAATTTAGGATTAGGATATTCCTATTCCTATTAAAATAGGATTGTCCTATTCCCACTGGGAATAAGGATAAGGGCTTCTCTATAAATAGAGGGCTTATGACTTAATAGAATACGCACGAAAAGCCCTAGCAACCTAGTATCTCGTCCCTTTTCCTGAGAGAAAAATTGTACGACATTCTAAAATGTTTAGAACGTGCTAACACATATTAATTGCTGCCCAGATCGTTCATCCTCATGTGGATACAAGAACATTCGTGAGTTGCAGCGTCAAAATATATGAAAAGAATCCCAATCTGTGCGCTTCAAGAGGTAATTCTGTACACTTATTGTTATGAAATTTCGGTTAACTAAGGCACAAAACCTGAAGTCCTATGGTCCATTCCCTTGTGCATTGTGCATTCCTGGGACATAAGCGATCCAATAGCTTTTCTCACTGAAGGTGCCAAACAACCATGTCAACTAATGTATTCTCTTCAAATGTGCCTAGAAACGGTGGTAATAGGCAATTGTCTCAGTGAAAGTGCCCAGCGATTATGTCAATGGGTTGTTTTACTCACTGAAGGTGCCTAGCGTTTATGCCAACAAATTATTTTGCTCACTGATGGTTCCCAACGACCATGCCAACTAGTTGTTTACACATCGAAGCTGCATAATGACCATTACAATTGGTCCTCTACTCACTGAAAGTGCCTAGTGACTATGCTAACAAGTTGTTTTGCTCATCGAAAGTGGCCAACGACCATTCCAACTGGTTGTTCCCTCACCTAAAGTGGACACCAACTGTTACAATGGGATCTTTTCTCACTAAAAGTGCTTAGTTACTATAACAACAGGTTGTTTTGCTCACCGAAAGTACCCATCGACTAAGACAACTAATTGTTTTTCAAACCAATAATGTCCCCACGAATTGTTTTCTCATCGAAGGTACCTAACAACCATGCCAACGACTTGTTTTGCCCACCCACGATGTGTAAACAGGTTGTTTTCACAATGAAAGGACCCAGCAACTATGCCAACAGGTTGTTTTCACATAGAAGTTGCCCGATGACCACTACAATGGGTTCTTTACTCATCGAAAGTGCTTAGTGACTATGCCACAAGTTGTTTTCCTCACCTAAGATGCCCAATGACTATGCCAACAGGTTGTTTTGCTCACTAAAGGTACCTAGTGATTATGTCAATTTGTTGTTTTCTCAATTAAGTTGGACAGCGACTGTTACAATGGGATCTTTTCTCCTCAGAAGTGCCCAGCAACTGTGTCAACGGGTTGTTTTGCTCATCTAAAGTGCCCAGCTACCATGCTAACTGGTTGTCTTCTCTCCTAAGTTGGACAATGATAGTTATATTGTGCTCTTTTCTCGTCAAAGTGCCCAGTGACTGTAACAACGGGTTGTTTTTCTCACTGAAAATTCCCATCGACCATGCCAACTGGTTGTTTTTTCTAGAAAAGATATGCCCACGAACTGTATTCTCATCGATGGTGCCTAATAACCCTACTAACTAGTTGTTTTCCCTACCAAAGATTTGCCAATAGGTTGTTTTCTTAATGAATGTTCTCATCGACTATGCCAATAGGTTGTTTTCACGTCGATGCTGCCCAGTGACTGCAAAATTGGTTCTTTGCTCATCAAAAGTGCCCAGTGACTATGCAAATAGGTTGTTTTTCTCAGCTAAGGTGCCCAATGACCATGTCAATAGGTTGTTTTGCTAACCGAAGTTTCCCAGCGATCATGCCAACTGTTTATTTTCTCACCTAAGCTGGACAACAATTATTAGAATGGAATCTTTTCATGTCAAAAGTGCCCAACGACTATGCCAATAGGGTGTTTTGCTTATCGAAAGTGTCTAGCTACCATGCCAACTAGTTGTTTTCTCACCTAAGATGGACAATGACCATTACGGTGGGCTATTTTCTTGCCAAAATTGCTCAGTGACTGTAACAACGGGTTGTTTTGCTCCACAAAGGTGCCCATCAACCTTTTATTTTTCCAACCAAAGATGTGTCCTCGAATTGCTTTCTCATCAAAGGTGGCCAGCAACCATACCAGCACGTTGTTTTGCCCACTAAA
The DNA here is from genome assembly GCA_027568935.1 of Erythroxylum urbanii. Taxonomy (NCBI): domain Eukaryota; kingdom Viridiplantae; phylum Streptophyta; class Magnoliopsida; order Malpighiales; family Erythroxylaceae; genus Erythroxylum; species Erythroxylum urbanii. The sequence goes on from JAOQML010037176.1 coordinate 3,105, forward strand.
GATATGCCAATGGGTTGTTTTCTTAATGAAAGTGCCCAGCGACTATGCTAATAGGTTGTTTTCTTGTCGAAGCTACCGAGTTATCGCTACAATGTTCTTTACTCATCAAAAGCGCCCAGTGACTATGCCAATAGGTTGTTTTGCTCACCTAAAGTGCCCATCGACCATGGCAATAGATTGTTTTGCTCATCGAAGGTGCCCAATAACCATGCTAACTGGTTGTTTTCTCACCTATGTTGGACAGCGACTATTACAACAGTATCTTTTCTGGTCAAAAGTGCCCAGTGACTATGTCAACTGGTTGTTTTGCTCACCAAAGGTGTCCAATAACTATGCTAATTTGTTGTTATCTCACCTAAACTAGACAGTAATGGTTACAATGGGATCTTTTCTCGCTAAAAGTGCCCTGCGACTGTGTCAATGAGTTATTTTGTTTACTAAAAGTGCCCATCGATCATGGCAACTGGTTGTTTTTCCAACCAAAGATGTGCCCACAAGTTTTTTTCTCACCGAAGCTGCCCAGCAACCATGCCAACAGGTTGTTTTGCCCACCAAAGATGTGCAAATTTGTTGTTTTCTTAATGAAAAAGCCCAGCGACTATGTGATTGGGTTGTTTTGCTCATCAAAGGTACCTAACAACCCTTTTAACTAGTTATTTTCCCGCCAAAGGTGCCTAGCAACGATGCCAATGAGCAATTTTCTCAACGAAGTTGCCTGAACACTGTGTTAACTGGTTTTTTTCCTCAAAAAAGTTACCTAGCGATCATACCAACGAAATGTCTTGCTCACCAATTGGTTGTTTTCACATCGAAGCTATCCAATGACTGCTACATTGGGTTCTTTACTCACCGAAAGTGCCTAGTGACTGTGCCAACAAGTTGTTTTTCTCGCCTAAAGTGCCCAACGACCATGCCAATAGGTTGATTTCCTCACTAAAGTTGCCCAGCGACCATGCCGACCGCTTATTTTCTCACCTAAGCCGGACAACAACTGTTAGAAGGGGATCTTTTCTTAGCAAAAGTGCCCAGTGACTATGTCAACAGGTTTTTTTGCCCATTGGAAGTGTCCAGTTACCATGCCATCTAGTTATTTTCTCACCTAAGCTAGACAATGATCGTTACGATGGGGTCTTTTCTTGGTAAAAGTGCCCAGCAACTATAATAACGGGTTGTTTTGCTCATCGAAAGTGTCGATCGACCATGCCAACAAATTGTTTTTCCAACCAAAGAACTTCCCATGAACTGTTTTCTCATTGAAAGTGCCTAGCAACTGTGCCAGCGGGTTTTTTTGCTCACCAAAGATGTGCCAATGGATTGTTTTCTAAATGAAAGTGCCCAAAGACTATGCCAACAGGTTGTTTTCACAATGAAGCTACCCAGTGATCGCTACAATGGGGTTTTTGCTCATCGAAAGTGTCAAGAGACTATTTTAATAGGTCCTTTTGCTCACCTAAAGTGCCCAGCGACCGTGCCAATAGGTTGTTTTGCTCACCGAAGGTGCCTAATAACCATGCCAATTAGTTGTTTTCACACATAAATTGGACAGCGACCGCTACAATGGAATCTTTTTTTGCCAAAAGTGCCCAGCGACTATGTCATCGAGTTGTTTTGCTCACCAAAGGTGCCCAATGACCATGCGAAGTTGTTGCTTTCTCACCTAAACTGGACATCGATCGTTACAATGGGAACTTTTCTCTTTATAAGTGGCCAGTGACTGTGTCAACATATTGTTTTGCTCACTGAAAGTGCCCATCGACCATGACAACTATTTGTTTTTCCAACCAAAGATGTGCCCACGAATTGTTTTCTCATTGAAGGTACCCAGCAACCATACCAATAGGATGTTTGGCCCAGTGACTATATGAATGAGTCATTTCTCTCACCAAAGGTGGCCAGCGATCATGTCAACTAGTTGTTTTCTCACCGAAGGTGCCAAGTGACGATACCAATGAGCAATTTTCTTAGCGAAAGTGACCAGCGATTGTGTCAAGGTATTGTTTTGCTCACCGAAGATGCCCAGTGATTAGGCCAACATATTGTCTTACTTACTGAAGGTTCCCAACGAGCATGCCAATTGGTTGTTTTCATATTGAAACTGCCCAGCGACTATTCCAATAGGTCATTTTTCTCACATAAAGTGCACAGCAAACATGCCAATAGGTTGTTTTACTTACCAAAGAGCCTAATGACCATGCCAACGGGTTGTTTTCTCACCTATGCTAGACAACGACCCTTACAATGGCTTCTTTTCTCTACAAAAGTCCCTAATCATTGTGTCAACAAGTTGTTTTGCTCACTGAAGGTGCGCAACGACCACACCAACTGGTTGTTTTCTCACCTAAAGGTGTGCAACGACCACTACAATGGGATCTTTTCTCACCATAAATGCCCAGCGACTGTGTCAACGAGCTGTTTTGCTCACCAAAAATGCCCATCGACCATGACAACTTGTTATTTTTCCAACCAAAGATGTGCCCACGAATTGTTTTTTCACTGAAGGTACCCAGCAACCATGCCAATGGGTTGTTTTGCCCAGTGACTATGTGAATGGGTTGTTTTTTCCCCAGTGACTATGTGAATAGGTTTTTTTTTGCCTAGCGATCATGACCAATAAGTTGTTTTGCACACCTAAAGTGCCCAATGACCATGCCAACAGGTTATTTTCTTATCAAAACTACCCAGTGATCATAAGAATGAGCCCTTTTTTCGCCATGCCAACAGGTTATTTTCTCATCTAAGTTGGACAACGACCATTACAATGGGATCTTTTCCCGCTAAAAATGCCCAACGAGTTGTTTTTCTCACCAAAGGTGCCAAGCAACTATGCCAACCAGTTTTTTTCTTACCTAAGGTGGATAGCGACCGATACAATGGGATCTTTTCTCATCAAAAATGCCTAGCGACTATGTTAATGGGTTGTTTTGCTCACTGAAAGTGCCCATCGACCATGAAAACTGGTTGTTTTCCAACCAAAGATGCACCCACGAATTGGTTTCTGATTGAACGTACCCAGTAACCATGACAACAGTTTGTTTTGCCCACCAAAGATGTGAATGGGTTGTTTTGCTTGCTAAAGGTGCCTAAATTAGTTGTTTTCCCACCAAAGGTGCATAGCAATGGTGCCAATGAGCAATTTTCTCAATGAAGTTGCCCAGCGACTGTGTCAACTGATTGTTTTCCTCGCTGAAGTTGCCAATCGATAATGCCAATATAATGTTTTTCTCACCAAAGGTTACCAATAACCATGCCAACGGGTTGTTTTCACATCGATGTTGTCTAGTGACCACTACAATGGGTTCTTTACTCATCGAAGGTGCCTACTGAGTATTCCAACAAGTTGTTTTGGTCTCTTAAAGTGCCCAACGATCATGCTAACAGGTTGTGTTGCTCACTGAAGGTACCCAACGACCATGCCAACTAGTTATTTTCTCACCAAAAGTGCCCAGTGACTATGTCAACGATGGTTTTGTTGACCGAAGATGCCCAACGACCATGCCAATTGGTTGTTTTCTCGCCATGCCAATTCGTTGTTTTCTCGCCATGCCAACTGGTTCTTTTCTCATCTAAGCTAGACAATGACCGTTACAATAGGATCCTTTCTCGTTAAAAGTGCCCAGCGACTATGTCAGCGTGTTATTTTGCTCACCAAGAATGCCCATAGACCATGACAACAAGTTATTTTTCCAACCAAAGATGTGCCGACAAAATGTTTTCTCACTGAAGGCACTTATTAACCATACCAAGGAGTTGTTTTGCCCATCAAAGATGTGCAAATGTGTTGTTTTCTCACTTAAAAAGCCCAGTGATTATGTGAATGGGTTGTTTTGCTTGCCGAAGGTGCCTATCGACCCTTTCAACTAGTAGTTTTCCCACCAAAGGTGCCTAACAATGTTGCCAATAAGCAATTTTCTCAATAAAGTTGCCCAACGACTGTGTTAACTGGTTGTTTTCCTCACCGAAGGTGCCCAGCGATCATGCCAAAGAAATGTTTAGCTTACCAAAGGCTTCCAACGACCACGCCAACTGGTTGTTTTCACATCGAAGCTACGCAGTGCATGCTACAGTGGGTTCTTTACTCACTGAAAGTGCCTAGTGACTAGGCCAACAAGTTGTCTCACTCAGCTAAAGTGCCCAATGACCATGCCAACGGGTTGTTTTGCTCACCGAAGTTATCCAGCGACCATGCCAACTGCTTATTTTATAACCTAAGCTAGACAATGACTTTTAGAATGGGATCTTTTCTAGCCAAAAGTTCCCAGCTCCTATGCCAATTGGGTCAACAGATTGTTTTGCTCATTGAAAGTGTCCAGCTCCTATGCCAACTAGTTGTTTTCTCACCTAAGTTGGACATTGGCCGTTATGGTGGGCTCTTTTCTCGCCAAAAGTGCCCAGCGACTGTAACGACGGGTTGTTTTACTCACCTAAAATGCCCGTCGGCCATGCCAATTGATTTTTCTTCCAACAAAATATGTGCCCACAAATTGTTTTCTCATTGAAGTTGCTAATCAACCATGTCAACGCATTGTTTTGCCCACCAGAGATATGCCAATGGGTTGTTTTCTCAATGGAAGTGCCCAGCGACTATCCCAACAAGTTGTTTTCACATCGAAGCTGCTGAGTGACCACTACAATGGGGTCTTTACTCATCGAAAGTGCTAGTGACTATGCCAACAAGTTGTTTTGCTCACCTAAAGTGCCCAACGACCATGCTACTAGGTTATTTTACTCACTGAAGGTTCCCAACGACCATGCCAACTAGTTGTTTTTCCATCAAATTTAGACAATGACTCCCACGATGGGATCCTTTCTCGCGAAAAATGCCCAGTGACTATATCAACGAGTTCTTTTGCTCTTCGAAGGTACCCAATAACCATGCAAAATGGTTGTTTTCTCACCTAAACTAGACAACAGCCATTACAATGAGATCTTTTCTTGCCAAAAGTGCCTAGCGACTGTGTCAACGGGTTGTTTTGCTCACCAAAAGTACCCATCGATCATGACAACTAGTTGTTTTTCCAATCGAAGATGTGCCCACGAATTTGTTTCTCACCAAAGGTGCCCAGCAACCAGGCCAATAGGTTGTTTTACCTGCCAAAGATGTTCCAATGGGAATTTTTCTCAATGAAAGTGCCCAATGATTATATGAATGAGTTGTTTTGCTCATCGAAGGTGCCTCGCGACCCTTTAAACTAGTTGTTTCTCACAAATGGTGCCTAGCAACAGTGCTAATGAGCAATTTTCTCAACAAAGTTGCCCAGCGACTATGATAACTGGTTGTTTTTCCTTAACAAAGGTGCCTAGTGATCATGCCAACGAAATGCTTTGCTCACCAAAGGTTCCTAACAACCATGCCAACTGGTTGTTTTCACATCGAAGCTAACCAGTGACTGCTACAATGGGTTCTTTACTCATGGAAAGTGCCGAGTGACTGTGTCAATAGGTTGTTTTGCTCACCTAAAGTGCCTAGCCACCATGCCAACAGGTTGTTTTACCCAGCGAAGGTGCCCAGTGATGATGCCAACCGGTTCTTTTCTCACCTAAGCTAGATAACGATCATTACTTTGGGCTCTTTTCTAGTCAAAAGTGCCATGAGACTGTAACAACAAGTTGTTTTGCTCACAGAAAGGGCCCATTGACCATACCAATTGGTTGTTTTTCCAACCAAAGATGAGCCCACGAACTGTTTTCTCATCGAAGATACCTAGTAACCATGCCAGCTGGTTGGTTTGCCTACCAAAGATATGCCAACAGGTTGTTTTCTCAATGAAAGTGCCCAGTGACTATGCCAACAGGTTGTCTTCACATTGAAGCTATCGAGTGACGGCTACAATGGGTTCTTTACTTATCAAAAGTGTCAAGTGACAATGCCAACAGGTTTTTTTGCTCACTTAAAGTGCCCAGCGACCATGTTAATAGATTGTTTTTCTCATCGAAGATGCCCAGCAATCATTCCAGTAGGTTATTTTCCCACTAAAGATGTGCCATTGGGTTGTTTTCTTAATGAAAGTGCGTAGCGACTATGCCAACAGGTTGTTTTCACATCGAAGTTACCCAATGACTGCTATAATGGGTTCTTTACTCTTCGAATATATTGTTAATCTCACCAAAGGTGCCCAACGATTATGTTAACTAATTGTTTTCTCACCTAAGTTGGATAGCGACTACTGCAATGGGGTCTTTTCTTGCCAAAAGTGCCTAGCGACTGTATCAATGGGTTGTTTTACTCCCCGAAGATGCCCAATGATCGTGCCAACTGGTTATTTTCTCACCTAAAATGGACAAAAACTGTTACAATGAGATCTTTTCTTGCCATAAGTGCCCAGCGACTAGGTCAATGGGTTGTTTTACTCACCAAAAGTGCCCATTGACCATGACAACATATTGTTTTTCCAACAAAAGATGTGCCCATTTCCAATAAAATGAACGGGTTGTTTTGCTTACCGAAGGTGCCTAGCGACCATGTTAACTAATTGTTTTCTCATTGAAGGTGCCCAGCAATGATGTCAGTAGGCAATTTACTCTCCGAATGTGCCGGGCGACTTTGTGAATAGGTTGTTTTCCTCACTGAAGGTGCCGAGTGACCATGTCAACTAGCTGCTTTCTAACTGAAGGTGTCTAACAACTGTGCCAATGGACAAGTTGCTGATCAAATGTGCCTAGCGACTATGTGAATGGTTTGTTTTTCTCATTGAAGGTGCCGAACGACCACGTCAGCTAGTGTTTTCTCATCGAAGGTCCCTAGAAACAGTGCCAATGAGTAATTTTCTCAGTGAAAGTGGCTATTGATTATATCAATGGATTGTTTTACTCACTAAAGGTTCCCAATGGCCATGCCAACTGGTTGTTTTCGCATCAAAGCTACCTAGCGACCTTTATAATTAGATCTTCACTCACTGAAAGTGCCTAATGATTGTGTCAACAAGTTGTTTTACTCCCTAAAGGTGCCTAACGATTGTTCCAGTGGATTGTTTTGCTCACTGATGGTTCCAAACAACTATGCCAACTAGTTGTTTTCACATCGAAGCTGCCCAGTGACTATTATAATTGGTTCTTTACTCACCGAAAGTTCCTAGTAACTATGCCAACAGGTTGTTTTTCTCAACTAAAGCACCCAGCAACCATGCCAATAGGTTGTTTTACTCATTGAAGATGCCTAGAGACCATGCCAACCAGTTGTTTACGCACCTAAGTTGGACAGCAAATGTCACAATGGGATCTTTTCTTACCAAAAGTGCCCAGTGATTTTGTTAATCGGTTGTTTCGTTCATTAAAATGACAACTGGTTGTTTTTCCAATCGAAGGTGCCCAACAACCAGGCCAGTAGGTTGTTTTGTTCACGAAAGGTGCCCAACAACCATGTCAACTAGTTGTTTTCTCACCGAAGATGCCTAGCAATGGTGCCAATGGGCAATTTTCTTAGTGAATGTCCCCAGTGATTGTGTCAACGAGTTATTTTCCTCACCCAAGGTGCCTAGTGATTATGCCAACAGATTGTTTTGCTCACTAAAGGTTCCTAACAAGCATGCCAACTGGTTGTTTTCACATCGAAGCTACCCAGTGACTGCTACAATTGGTTCTTCACTCATTGAATACATTGTTAATCTCACCGAAGGTGCCCAACGACTATGCCAACTAGTAGTTTTCTCACTTACGCTAGACAACGACCGTTACAATGGGGTCTTTTCTTACCAAAAGTGCCTAGCGATTTTGTCAACGGGTTATTTTACTCCCCAAAGATGGCCAACAACCATGTCAACTGATTATTTTCTCACCTAAATTGGACAACGACCATTACAATGAGATCTTTTCCCACCATAAGTGCCCAGGGATTATGTCAACGAGTTGTTTTGCTCACTAAAAGTTCCCATTGACCATGACAACATATTGTTTTTCTAACAAAAGATGTGCCCATGAATTGTTTTCTCACCAAAGTTACCCAGCAACCATGCGAACGAGTTGTTTTGCTCACCAAAGATGTGCCAATGGGTTGTGTTGTCACTAAAAATGCCTAATGACTGTGTGAACGGGTTGTTTTCCTCACCGAAGGTGCCCAGCGACCATGTCAACTAATTGTTTTCTCACTTAAGGTGCCCAGAATTGATGTCAATAGGCAATTTACTCTCCGAATGTGCCGAGCGACTATGTGAATAGGTTTTTTGCTCACGGAAGGTACTGAGTGACCATGCCAGCTAGTTACTTTCTAACTGAAGGTGTCTAACGACAGTGCCAATAGACAAGTTACTGAGCAAACGTGCCTAACTATTATATGAATAGGTTGTTTTTCTCACCGAAGGTGCCAAACGACCACGTCAACTAGTGTTTTCTCATCGAAGGTGCCTAGAAACAGCCCTAATAAGTAATTTTCTAGGTGAAAGTGACCGTCGATTATGTCAACAGATTGTTTTGCTTACTGAAGGTTCCCAACGACCATGCCAACTGATTATTTTCATATTGAAGTTACCCAGCGACTGTTATAATTGGATCTTTACTAACTGAAAGTGCCAAGTGATTGTGTCAATGGGTTGTTTTACTCCCTGAAGGTGCCTAGCGATTATGCCAAAGGATTTTTTTGCTCACTAAAGGTTCCAAACAATCATGGAAACTGGTTGTTTTCACATCGAAGCTGCCTAGTGACCATTACAATTAGTTCTTTACTCATCGAAAGTGCCTAGTGACTATGCCAATAGGTTGTTTTGCTCAGCAAACGTGCCCAACGACTATGTCAACTAGTTGTTTTCTCACCAAAGGTGCCTAGCAACGGTGCCAAGGGACAATTTTCTTAATGGAAGTGCCCAACGATTGTGTCAATGAGTTATTTTCCTCACCCAAGGTGCCCAGCGATTATGCCAACAGATTGTTTTGCTGACTGAAGGTTCCCAATAACCATGCCAATTAGTTGTTTTCACATCGAAGCTACCCAGTGACTGCTATAATGGGTTCTTTACTCATCGAAAGTGCCTAGTGACTTTGCCAATAGGTTGTTTTTCTCACCTAAAGTGCCCAGTGACTATGCCAATGGGTTGTTTTACTCACTGAAGGTGCACAATAACCACGCCAACTGGTTGTTTTCTCATCGAAGCTACCCAGTGACTGTTACAATGGCCTATTTACCCACCGAAAGTGCACAGTGACTATGTCAATGGGTTTTTTTGCTCACCGAACGTGCCCAACAACTATGAAAAGTAGTTTTTTCCCACCAAAGATTTACCAACTGGCTGTTTGCTTACCGATGGTGCCTAGCAATCATATCCATAGGTTGTTTTGCACACCTATAGTGCCCAATAACTATGCCAATAGGTTGTTCTCTCATTGAAACTGCCCAGTGACCATAACAGTGGGCACTTTTCCTGCCATGCCAACTGGTTGTTTTCTCATCGAAGCTACTCAGTGACCGTAATAATGGGCTGTTTTCTTGCGCAAAGTACCCAGCAATTTGTCAACGAGTTGTAATGCTCGCCAAAAGTGCCTATCGATCATGCCAACTGGTTGCTTTTCCAACCAAAGATGTGCCCACGAACTATTTTCTCATCGAAAGTACCCAGTAACTATGCTAACGGGTTATTTTTCCCAACAAAGATGTGCCAATGGGTTATTTTCTGAATGAAAGTGCTCAGCGACTATGCCACCTAGTTATTTTCACATCGAAACTGCCTAGTAACCGTTACAATTCTTTACTCATCAAAAGTGCCCAGCGACCATGGCAATAGGTTGTTAATCTAATTGAAGGTGTCCAATGACTATGATATTTAGTTCTTTTCGCACCTAAGCAGGATAGTGGCTGTTACAATGGGATCTTTTCTGGCCAAAGGTGCCAAGCAACTATGTCAACAGGTATGTTTTGCTCCCTGAAGATGCTCAACGACTATGCCAACTAGTTATTTTCTCACCTAAACTAGATTGCGATAGTTACAATTGGATCTTTTCTCGCCACAAGTGCCCATTAATTATTTTCTCATTGAAGTTGCCTAGTAACCCCAGCGGGTTGTTTTGCCTACTAAAGATGTTCCAATGGGTTGCTTTGTCACTAAAAATGCCCAATGATTGCGTTAACGAATTGTTTTGCTCACCGAAGGTGCCCAGTGATCATGTCAACTAATTTTTTCTCACCAAAGGTGCCTAGCAATGTTGCTGATGGGAAATTTTCTCTTTGAATGTGCCCAGTGCTACGTGAACAAGTTGTTTTCCTCACCGAAAGTGCACAGTAACCATGCCAACTAGTTGTTTTCTAACTGAAGGTGCCCAACGACCATGCCAATAGACAATTTTCTCAACAAACATGCCTAGTGACTATGTGAATGGGTTGTTTTTCTCACCGAAGGTGCCAAACAACTAGTTGTTTTCTCACCAAAGGTGCTTAGCAACGGTACAAATGGGCAATTTTCTCAGCAAAAGTGCCCAGCAATCGTGTGAATAAGTTGTTTGACTCACCGAAGGTGCCCAACGATTATGCCAATATATTTTTTTGCTCACTAAAGGTTCCCAACGACCATGCCAATTGGTTATTTTCACATCAAAGTTGCCCAGTGACATCTACAGTGGGTTTTTTACTCATCGAAAGTGCCTAGTGACTATGCCAACAGGTTGTTTTACTCACCTAAAGTGTCCAATGACCATGTCAATAGGTTGTTTTACTCACCGAAGGTATGCAACAACATGCCAACTAGTTGTTTTCTCATCGAAGCTGCCCAGTGACTGTTGCAATAGGCTATTCACGCACTGAAAGTGTACAGTGACTGTGTCAACGGGTTGTTTTGCTCACCGAACATGCCCAGCAACTATGACAACTAGTTGTTTTTCCTACAAAAGATTTGCCACCTGGCTGTTTACTCACCGATGGTGCCCAGCGACCATGTTAATAGGTTGTTTTGCACATCTATAGCGCCCAACAACCATGTCAATAGGTTGTTTTACTCACCGAAGGTAAGCAACAACATGCGAACTAGTTGTTTTCTCATCGAAGCTGCCTAGTGACTGTTAAAATGGGCTATTCACCCACTGAAGGTGTACAGTGACTGTGTCAACGGGTTGTTTTGCTCACCGAACATGCCCAGCAACTATGACAACTAGTTGTTTTGCCTACAAAAGATTTGCCACCTGGTTGTTTGCTCACCGAGGGTGCCCAACGACCATGTTAATAGGTTGTTTTGCACACCTATAGTGCCCAGCGACCATGCCAATATGTTGTTTTCTCATTGAAAATGCTCAGTAATCGCAATAATGGGCTCTTTTCTCACCATGCCGGTTGGTTGTTTTCTTATCGAAGCTGCCAGTGACCATAACAATGGGCTCTTTTCTTAGCCAAAGCACCCAGAGACTTCGTCAACGAGTTATTTTACTCACCAAAAGTGCCCATCAACTATGCCAACTGGCTGCTTTTCCAACCAAAGATTTTCCCACGAACTATTTTCTCATCGAAGGTGCCTAGCAACCATGCCAGCGGGTTATTTTTCCCATCAAAGATGTGCAAATGGGTTGTTTTCTCATTGAAAGTGCTCAATGACTATGCCACTCGGTTGTTTTCACATCAAAACCGCCCAGTGACCGCTACAATGGGTTCTTTTCTCATCGAAAGTGCCTAGTGGCTATGATAAAAAGTTGTTTTGCTCACCAAAAGTGCCCAGTGACCATGCCAATAGGTTGTTAATCTCACCAAAGATGCCTGACGATTTTTTCAACTAGTTGTTTTCTCATCTAAGTTAGACAGCGACTGTTATAATGAGATCCAAAAGTGCCTAGTGAATGTGTCAACGGGTTGTTTCGCTCCCTAAAGATGCCCAACAACCATGCCAATTGGTTGTTTTCTCACCTAAACTGGATAGCGACAGTTACAATGGGGTCTTTTCTGGCCATATGTTCCCACAACTGTGTTAACTGGTTGTTTTGCTCACCAAAAGTGTTCATCGACCATAACAACTGGTTATTTTTCCAGTAAAAGATGTGGCCATAGATTTTTTTCTCATTGAAGTTACTCAGCAACCGCGCGAGCGGGTTGTTTTGCTCACCAAAGATGTCCCAATGGGCTGTTTTGCTCACCGAAGGTACCCAACAACCATGTCAACTAATTGTTTTCTCACCGAAGGTGCCTAGCAATGATGTCAATGGGCAATTTACTCTCCGAATGTACCCAACGACTATGTGAATAGGTTGTTTTCCTCATCGAACGTGCTCAATGGCCTTGCCAACTAGTTGTTTTCTAACTGAACGTGCCAGTGGACAATTTTCTCATTAAACGTGCCCAATACTATATGAATGGGTTGTTTTCTCATTAAAGGTGCCAAACGACCATGTCAACTAGTGTTTTCTCATTGAAGGTGCCTATAAATGGTGCCAATGGGCAATTTTCTCAATGAAAGTGCTTAGTGATTGTGTCAACTGGTTGTTTTACTCACTGAAGATGCTTAGCGATTATGCCAACAGATTTTTTTGCTCACTGTAGGTTCCCAACGACTATGCCAACTGGTTATTTTCACATCAAAGCTACCTAGTTACCGTTACAATTGGTTCGTTACTCACCGAAAGTGCCCAGTGACTATGCCAACATGTTGTTTTGCTCAATTAAAATGCCCAGCGACCATGCCAATAGGTTGTTTTGCTCACCCAAGGTGCATAGCGACCATGCCAACAAATTGTTTTCTCACCTAAGATGGACAGTGAATGTTACAATGGGATGTTTTCTTGCAAAAAGTGCCCAATGATTGTGTCAACGGGTTGTTTTATTCACAAAAATTTCCCATCGACCATGACAATTGGTTGTTTTTCTATCCGAAGGTGCCCAGTAACTAGGCCAGTGGGTTGTTTTGCTCACCAAAGATGCCCAACAACAATTTCACTAGGTTGTTTTCCTCACCAAAGGTGCCCAGTGACCATGGCAACTAGTGTTTTTCTCACTGAAGGTGCCCAATGACTATTCCAATGGGCAATTGTCTCCATAAAAGTGCCCAACGACTATGTGAATGGGTTGTTTTTCTCACTGAAGTTGCCCAACGACCATGTCAACTAGTGTTTTCTCACAAAAGGTGCCTAGAAACCGTGCCAATGGGCAATTTTCTCAGCAAAAGTGCCTAACGATCATGTCAACGGGTTGTTTTACTCACTGAAGGTGCCTAGCAATTATGCCAACGCATTGTTTTACTCACTAAAGGTTCCTAACAACCATGCCAACTGGTTGTTTTCACATCCAAGCTACCTAAAGACCTTTACAATTTGTTCTTTACTCATTGAAAGTGCCTAGTGACTATGTCAGTAGGTTGTTTTGCTCACCTAAAGTGTCCAGCGACCATACCAATAGGTTGTTTTGATGACCGAAGGTGCCTATGGACCATACCAACTGGTTGTTTTCTCACCTAAGCTGGACAACATTCATTACAATGGGATCTTTTCTTGTCGTAAGTGCCCAGCAACTGCGTCAACGGGTTGTTTTGCTCACCAAAAGTGCCCATCGACCATGACAGCTAGTTGTTTTTCCATCAAAAGAAGTGCCAATGGGTTGTTTTGTCACTGAAAATGCCTAATAACTGTGTGAATGGGTTGTTTTGCTCACCAGAGGTGCCCAGTGACCATGTCAACTAATTATTTTCTCACCAAAGGTGCATTGCAATGATGTCAATGGGGAATATACTCTCCGAATGTGCCCAGTGACTATATGAATAGGTTGTTTTCCTCATCGAAGGTGCCCAGTGACCATGCCAACTAGTTGTTTTCTAACTGAAGGTGCCCAAACACTGTACCAATAGGTAACTTTCTCAGCAAAAGTGCCCAGTGAATGGGTTGTTTTTCTCACCGAAGATGCCAAACGACCATGTCAACTAGTGTTTTCTCATCGAAGGTGCCTAGAAACAACGCCAATGGGTAATTTTCTAATTGAAAGTGCACATCGATTATGTCAACAGATTGTTTTACTCACTGATGGTTCCCAACGGCCATACCAACTGGTTGTTTTTGCATCGAAGCTGCCCAGCGACCATTATAATTGGATCTTCACTACACGAAAGTGCCCAATGACTATGCCAACAAGTTGTTTTGCTCAACTAAAGTGCCCAGTGACTATGCCAATGGGTTGTTTTGCTCACCGAAGGTGCCTAATGACTATGCCAACTAGTTGTTTTCTCACCTAAGCCATACAGCGAACGTTACAATGGGATCTTTTCTCACCAAAACTGCTCAGAGATTGTGTCAACAGGTTGTCTTTTTACTAAAAGTGTCCATCAACCATGACAACTAGTTTTTTTCTAATCATAGATGCCCAGCAACCAGGCCAGCGGGTTGTTTTGCTCACCGAAGGTGCCCAGTGACCATATCAACTAGTTGCTTTTGTTGAAACGCTTATGGCACGTGAATTAACAATACACAACAGAATGGACCATAGAACTTTGGGTCTTGTACCTTGATTAACTGAAAACACAACAACAAGTTTATGGAATTAACTCTTTAAACCTGCGGATTGTGATTTGTTTCAGATTTGTTAACACTGTAGCATGCGAACGTCCTCTACCGGTATCAACATGACGTAAACGATCAGGGCAACGGCTAACGTGTGCTAGCACATTCTAAAATACTTTTGAACACTGCACAATTTTTCTCTAGGAAAAAGAACGAGCGGCTAGGTCTAGGTGGCTAGGGTCTTTTAGTATGTCTTCTAGTGAGACAAAAGTTCTCTATTTATAGAGAAACCCTAATCCTTATTCGTATTAGGAATAAGAATATCATAATAATAAACTGATTACGATTATGGAAGCTCAATAAGTTTCAGCCCATATTATATCTCATATAATAAAAGCCCTACAACTTAATTCAATCTAACCCAATAAATATATCCATATATATTTATTCAGTAAACATTAGGCCCAAGAGAATAAGCCTAAATCACATCATTCTTTTGTGTGACCCTATAGGCTCATTTGATGTTGGCAATGGGCTTGATCACACTTCAAGGTCCATAAGTTATAAGGACCTCTAGCAAGACATTATGATTTCAAAATCAAATGAGGATCAGTAATTCGATTTAACCTATAACCATGGTTACAAACTCAGTCCCTTTGTAACACAATATCAAGATTAATCATAAGGCATGGTATATGTCAACTTTTGATTAATCATAGTTCTTGATTCCCAAATTGACTGACTATAATAAATGACATTGATGACTCCTTATCAATTCATTTCAGCACGACCATGCATTTCTTCAGTCATACTTATCAAGAGGCCCATATGATATCTCTCTCATTTAAGAGAGGTATAAATCCCATCTACGTCATTCACATCCCTCTGCATAATTCATTTAATGTCTAACATAAGACTACTTATTATCCAGTTAAAGATAACTTAGTCTAATTTCAAAACGCTAAATTCCTCATATAGGGAACCATGATGACTTCAGGTCAAAGGACTAAAGTCAAACCTTATTGAGAATCACTAATGACTTGAAACTATGTAGTGTTCTCTCTCGATCCAATATATGTTCTCTAACATATATCTATGTATCTTATTAGATAACTCTTATCCATGATTAGTAAAACATGATCATGAATCAGAACATATACTAGCCTTAATTCATTATTGTTCCACCAATAATGATCGACCAGGGACAGTGTAGAATAGTATTATAATGCTTATGGTTTTACTATCAGGACACATACTTGATGACATAAGCCTAATACTATTCATAGAATGTAAATCACATTACATAAACAATATGCATGCATATATAAAAGAATACCTCATAATATATTATTAATAAGTCAGAATGTCAGTATAAAAGTCACATATGACCAATGGCCTAGGGCACACTACTAACAGCTTTCTCACCGAAAGTGCCTAGTAATGGTACCAATGGGCAATTTTCTCAGCGAAAGTGCCCAGTGATTGTCTCAACGAGTTGTTTTCCTCACCGAAGGGGCACAACGATTATGCCAACAGATTTTTTTGCTTACGAAAGGTTCCTAACAACCATGCCAATAGGTTGTTTTCACATTGAAGCTACCTAGTGACCACTATAACGGATTCTTTACTCGTCGAGAGTGCCAAGTGACTATGTCAACAGGTTGCTTTGCTCACCTAAAGTGCACAGCGACCATACCAATAGGTTGTTTTTCTCAACGAAGGTGTGCAACAACCATGCCAAATGGTTGTTTTCTCATTAAAGCCACCTAGTGACTATTACAACAGGTTATTTACCTACCGAAAGTGCACCATGACTATGTGAATGGGTTGTTTTGCTCACCGAACATGCCCAGTAACTATAACAACTTGTTGTTTTGCACACCAAAAATTTTCCAACGGGCTATTTGCTCACCAATAGTGCCCAGCGATCATGCCAATAGGTTGTTTTACACACCTAAAGTTCCCAATGACCATACCAATAGGTTGTTTGCTCATTGAAACTGGCCAGTGATCATAACAATGGGCTCTTTCCTTGCCACATCAACTGGTTGTTTTCTTATCAAAGCTACCCTGTGACTATAACAATGGGCTCTTTTCTTGCCCAAAATGCCCAGTGACTTCATCAACGGGTTATTTTGCTCACCGAAAGTGCCCATCGACCATGCCAACTGGTTGTTCTTCTATCCAAAGATGTGCCCACAAGCTGTTTTCTCACCGAAGTTTCCCAGCAACCATGCCAGTGGGTTGTTTTGCCTACCAAAGATGTGCCGATGGGTTGTTATGTCACTAAAAATGCCCAACGACTGTGCGAACGGGATGTTTTGCTCACCGAAGGTGCCTAGCGACCATGTCAACTAGTTATTTTTGCACTTAAGGTTCCTAACAACAATGGGCAATTTACTCTCTGAATGTGCACAGCTACTGTGTCATTAGGTTGTTTTCCTCATCGAATGTGCCCAGTGACCATGCCAACTAGTTGTTTTCTAGCTGAAGGTTCTTAATTATTGTGCCAATTGGCAAATTTCTTAGTAGAAGTGCCCAGTGACTATGTGAATGGGTTATTTTTCTTAGCAAAGGTGTCCAACGACTATGTCAACTAGTGTTTTCTTACCAAAGGTGCCTAGCAACAGAGTCAATAGGCAATTTTCTCAGTGAAAGTGCCCAGTGATTATGCCAACGTGTTATTTTGTTCACCGAAAGTGCCCATTAACCATGACAACTGGTTGTTTTTCCAACCAAAGGTGCCCAGCAACCACGCTAGGGGATTGTTTTGCCCACCAAAGATTCACTAATGGGTTGTTTTCTTAATGAAAGTGCCCAAAGACTGTGTGAGTAGGTTATTTTTCTCACTGTAGATGTCTAACTACCATGTCAACTAGTTGTTTTCTCGTGAAAGGTGCCTAGCAACGGTGTTAAGGTGTAATTTTCTCAGTGAAGGTGCCCAGCGATTGTGTTCATTGATTGTTTTCCTTACAAAAGCTACCCAGTGATCATGCCAACGGAATGTTTTGCTTACCAAAGGCACCCAACGACCATTCCATCTCGATTTCTCATCGAAGCTGCCCAGTGGCCGTTACAATGGGTTATTTACTCACCAAAAGTGCATATTGTGGAAAATCATTAGGTATGAATATGTTAGATACCTTTCACTCGATTGGTGAAATAGCATCTCTCTCCCAAAAAGCATGTTCTTTTTACCGTCACGTAAAGAAAATATTTTGTTTCGAAAGAACAAGATATTAAGGAATTGTCCATGCATTAAATTTGTTAAGTATTTAGTGTTAATTTGAGTGTTTAGTGTGTATTTAGGTTTTAATTATGCTAGTTTATGTGTTTAAGTGTTTTTATGGGTTAGTATGAGTCTTTGAGCTTAATTATTATATTTTTAGGTATCGTGATGTGTTTGTTAGTGTTTGAAGGTAAACTATGAAGAACAGAGAAGTTGCGAGGAGTTTCTAGCTAAAGATATAGCCCACGATTGTGGCACAATAGGCCACGATTGTGGCAGAGAGAAACAAGCCAATAGTAGCTAAGAGAGCTTCCATTCAGGCCACGATTATGCACATTGGGCCACAATTATGATAGAAAGGTTTAGGCACTGACCAAGAACGTGGAAGCTAGGGCGACGATCGTGGCCTGTGTCAGGCTAAAGCAAAAACTCGAATTTCACAAGATTTTTCGGATCGTTTCAACCTCGACTTTAACCTAGAGTGTCCAAAGTATAAATACATGATTGACCCTAAGTCATCTATATTATTTGATATTTTCATAGTTCTTGTTGTACTTTTCGACTCTTTTTGTTGGATATTATGCTTAACTTAGCTTAAGAGTGCTTGTTTTGAGTTAACATAGCTTGAGGGTAGAATTGTCACAAATAGTTAGTAATTGCATTCACTTAGTTTATAGGACAATTGATATTGCAAACTATTGCTTTTCATTGCAGGACACTCAAGAAGTGGAGCCAAAAGTGAGGACCAAAAAATTTTTAAGCCATAAGATCAAGAAAGAAGATTTTACGGGACAAGTTAGCCACAGCGAACTTATTATTTTGCCGAGATGAAACCTTCAAATTTGTAGCTCAAACCTTTCGAGAAAAGTTAGTCATGAAGAACTCATTACTTCTCCACGGTGAAAACTTCGAAGCAACAACCTTAAACCTAAATCACTTTTGGAAATTTCACTTACCCATGCATTTGAACCGACCCAAATACCAATTAAAAAAACCTATTTTAGTGTAAAAGGAGCGAGGCAGCAGGAGAAAGGGAGAGATAGTTTTTCTTTCATTTTCCTTTGGAAACGAGAAATCTTTTCTATACTTCCACTATCAAATCCTCTACCATAGGTGACTCAGATTCATTCCAAGTTGTGAAGTTTCTGAGTGCTATAAGTGGCTAGGCGTTTCTTTCCCTCTTGAAGGTGCAGCAATGGCCATAGTTCAAATGGCTTAAAAGGGGAGTAGTTTAATCCATAATGTAGCTATGAATTTATAACATCCTAAGTCTAGGATTTATGATTTGTGCTTAAGCTATTTGATTATGGTTTTAATCAAATGCTGGATATTCATTATGTGTAGAATGGATTAGTTTATGTAGAACTTTGTTCTTAAATGTATGAAGTTTCATATATTTCTATTTGTAATCTTCTTGATTCTCTCTTATTTAGCATGGTTATGTTTGATGTTGAGATGATTTTAGATTCCATTTGACGCATTGCATTAGCTAATCCTACTACACACACTAAGAGCACTTAATGGGATTTTTAAAAAATAGAGTCTTATTGATTAAGATCCTAGACTTGAAGAGTCCTTCAAGGTTTACCATTTTGAAGCTTAGTGATTCCTACTCTCACTTAAATCAATTTCGAACTATGATGGCCAGAGCTCACTTTCAAGGGGACTCTATCACTGTTTAACCTCTTGTGTTTTTCATTCTTTTGTTTTTATATCCCTAAAATCTAAAGACATTCATTTTACATTCAAATTAGTTCAATTAATGAGTTCAAAAGTCAAAACCCCTGTTTCTCTAATTAGTTTGCATAGCAAGGCATATAGGTTAACTTAGGTCTAATCATTTAGGTTCCAATTAAGTGAATGACTCGTGGTTGCATCTTATAGTGCAATTCCTGGATTATTTTGATTCAACCTTCAAGGATTTAACGAACAAGGTAAGAATCTAATGGCACTGTTGTCGGGGAACTAAGTAATTGGTTCTCTAGGTTAATTTCTATCATTTTGCTGCTAAGTAGGGTTAAGAGTCTCTAAATTGCATTTTAAATAGTTTAGTGTCACACTTGTTAATAGTATAGGTTTTCATTTTGCTTAGCATCTAAATTTTTGGAAATACAAACAAAATACTAATTTTCTTCATTTCTTCGTAATTAGCATTTTACATCTGCATAGTTTAGAGTTCTGTTTACTGCTTTCTCTGAAAGTTCATCGCGACCAACTATTTGTTTCGCCACGTCCAACTTACAGGATTTTACCAGGATTCCTCTCGGGTCATTTATGCTGCGACCAACTTTCTACTTAGTCGTGGCCAACTTTCCTGTGCAGTTTTGAATATTCTTTACCTGTGCATATATATTTTCACATACCCACACACACTTGCATCCATCACATCTCATTTTTTTCCTGACTTTGTGAACTTGCAAGTCAATTTTGTTTATTTTCATTTTCTTTTGAATTTTTCCTTTGAATGCCCCGGAAAACCAAACTCCTACCTTTAGACTCTGAAATTGAGAAAAGTCTAAGGAAATTTAGGAAGGAAAAAAGAGTAGGAGAGACAAGCAAGGTAGTGGAGTCTAGCCTATCAAGCAGTGAGAGTGAATCACTAGAAGGGGAGATAACGACTGAAAATCCATTTAATCTGTAAAACCAAAATCTTAATGCTAACCAACCTAGATATGGTGATAATGGAGGTAATGGAGAGCAGGAGAGAATTGGTGAGAATAATGGCAACCTTAAAAAGAGGACCATTAGGGAAGCTACTACCTTTGATGTGAATTATGATCTTTTTACTACTGCTTGCCCTAATTTTGATGTAAATTTTAAGATAAAAGGATTGCTTATTAACTATCTTCCTAAATTTCATGGTTTGAAAGGAGAAGATCCCTACATTCACCTACCGTCACTGTTTATGATTTGCTAGGGCATGAAACCGGTGGGCGCTTCTCTGGATCAAGTGTTGTGGAAAGTTTTTCATCTATCATTGGAGGGTAAAGTCAAGGAGTGGTATATAAATCTTCCGAGACATTTGGCAAATGCCTATCACATCTAGGGAAATTTAAGGAAAGCGCTTTCCTACCTCCAGAACTTCATCAATGAGAAAGGAAATCTACTCTTCTCGACAAGACTTCGATGAGTCTCTCTATGATTATTGGAGCCATTTTCAGGATCTATTGTCAAGATGCCCTCACCATCAAATAACAGATAAGCAGTTGATACAGTATTTTTATGATGGGCTAAAGAGTTAAGACAAAGGTATGTTAGATGTAACCTAGGGAGGTTCACTGTTAGACCTCACCGCTGAAGAGGCATGGGATCTGACTAAGAAAATGGCTTTGAATCACTAGCAGCGTAGCGCTAAAGACAATAAAGGCATACATGAGTTAGGAACTTCAACAGTACACTCTAGAAGAATGGAAAATTTTGAGACTAAGGTAGATTCTTTGGAGAATAAAATGACTACTTAACCAGCCCTCATTACTGCAGAGTTGAAAAATATGAGTATGCATCGTCCACAAACAACTATGGATCTTATTGAACCTAGTTGTAAAACTTGTGGTTCCGTGATGCACATTGCTTGTGTCTGCCCTAATCGATATGAAGAGATATCTACTGTATACCAGGGTCGGTTAAATCAGAAGTGGTACCCCTATTCTAATACATATAACGAGGGATGGAAATCAAACCCTCGACTTAGTTGGAGAAATGAAGAGAGTAGACCTCCAAATAGATTTCAGTGAGGTGGAGGGGCTGGTCCATCTCCTAACCAGTTCCAAAACCAACAACAAGCTTTAACTATTCCACAAAGGGAAGACACCAATCAACTCTTACATAATATGATGGCATTGATGAAAAAGGAGAGGATTTCTAATGAAAACCAATTTAGTTCTTTAGCTTCGTTGATTTAACAAGACTCTTCCAAGAATGCTGTTAGATTCAAAGCCTTAGAGAAAAGAATGGAGTAATAGGAGACAAAGACTGAAAACATCAACTCCTATGTCACTCAGCTATCTGATAATATGAGTGAGCAATAAGCTAGGAATAGTGGTATTATTCCCTCAAACACTGTTATAAACCCTATGAATGCCATCACTCTTCGAAGTAGGAAGCAAGTAAAGTTTCGTGATGTAGATGAGGAAGTAGTTGAGGAAGAGATTGAATATGATTAGTTGTCTCCCATACTTGTAAGGATGAAGAATTCTGAAAGCTCTAAAGAGAAAGCATTACAGGCTGAAAAGAAGTCCAAATTTCTGAATAGCAAAGGAACAAATTTTGAGGGCAACGATGAACAAACAACAACAAGGAAGCATGTTAGGTCAAGCGAGCATGGAGCTAATAACACCAGTGGTAAAGAGGTAAATATTAAAGACCTTCTTTTTCCTAATTCTTATTTGATGAGCAAAAGAATGAATGAAACTAAGTATGAAAAGGATATTATCGATTTGTTTAGTAGAGTGGAAGTCAATATTCCTTTGCTTGATCTTGTGAAACGGGTTCCTGCTTATTCCAAATACCTTAAAGACCTGTGTACACATAAGAGGAAGTTTAGGCCAAATGAAAGAGTTTAAGTAAGCTCAAATGTGTCTACCCTATTTAAACCTTAAATCCCTATGAATTGCCCGGACCCTGGATCGTTTACTATCCCTTGTACTTTAGGTAAAGTTACCATAGGGGAGCTTTGTTAGACCTAGGGGTAGGTATTAATGTTATGACTAAGTTAGTTTACACTTCATTGGGAGTTAAGACTCTTAAATCTACCATGATAGTACTCCAATTAGCTAATAGGTCTATTTGATATCCTAAGGGTTTCATAGAGGATATTTTGGTCCAGGTTAAATTTTTAGTTTTTCCTGTTGATTTTTATGTGCTTGACATGTCTTATGAACTTGCTCCTGACACCACATTGATTCTTGGTAGACCTTTCTTAAGGACTGCTAACACCATGATTAACATGAAAGAAGGCACCATCACAATAGAAGTAGGTGATCAAAAAGTTTGTTTCAACATGTATGAAGCAATGAAACATCCATATGAAGATTACTCACTTTTAGGTGTTAACATGATTGATATTGTTATTGATGATGCTTTCTCTTAATTTGAACTGTGAGATGATTCATTTTACTCTAAACTGCATGCACCCGATTCTACTATTAGTGATGACTCCCTTTGGGAAAGGTTTTCTTTTAATGTTTCAGGTGATTCTGGCATCGAGGAGGCTAACACTGATGTGGAAATTACTGAAGTTGTTTCATTACAACAAAAATCTCAGATTGAAGGTTTAGCGCTTGGAATTGACAGAGATTGTAAAGCTGACGGCGTGGAACCTCGACTACCTTTGGTTGAAAGAAAAGGAAGAAATCTGTTCTCTCTTGAACTTCATGAATTAATCCCTTCTGTTGTGCAACCACCTGAAATCGAATTGAAACCCTGACCCCCTACTTTAAAATATGCTTTCCTTGAGTCTAATGGGCGATTACATGTTATAATTGCCAATTCCCAATCTAGTGGTGAAGAAGAGAGACTCCTTGCTATTTTGAGAGAGCATAAGAGGACTATAGGGTGGACTTTAGTGGGATTAGTCCAGCTATTTGAACAAATAGGATTCTACTGAGTGAGGGTTCCAAACCTGTGAGACAACCCCAAAGGAGATTAAACCTACTTATCCTGGATGTGGTTAAGAATGAAATCACCAAACTTTTGAGTGCTGAGATCATCTATCCCATATCTGATAGCGAGTGGGTTAGTCCAGTCCATGTAGTGCCTAAAAAGAGTGGGGTCACTGTGGTTAGAAATGATAAGGATGAGCTTATTCCTACACGAGTACAAAATTCTTGGCGTGTATGCATAAACTATAGAAGATTAAATGATGCCACATGAAAAGATCATTTCCCTCTTCCCTTTATTGACCAGATGCTAGAGCAACTTGCAGGCAAAACTTATTACTATTTTCTGGATGGTTTCTTTGGTTATTTTCAAGTACCTATTGCACCAGATGACCAAGATAAAACCACTTTTACATGTCTTTTCAGTACCTTCATTTATCGAAGGATGCCTTTTGGATTATGTAACGCTCCAGGGACTTTCCAACGTTGTATGATGGCTATTTTATGTGAATTTTTAGAAGAATGCATAGAAGTCCTTATGGATGATTTCACTGTTTATGGTGGTTCTTTTGATAATTGCCTTGCTAGCCTTGACAAAGTTTTGAAATGATGCATTGAGAAGAATTTGATTTTAAACTTTGAAAAATGTCATTTCATGGTCAATGAGGGCATAGTGCTAGGTCATTTGATTTTTAGCAAAGGAATTAAGGTTGATAAAGCTAAGATTGACGTAATATCTTCGTTGTCTTATCCTGTCTATGTTAAAGATATAAGATCATTTTTAGGTCATGCAAGATTCTATAGGCGTTTTATAAAAGATTTCAGCAAGATTGCATTACCTCTTTCAAAACTTTTACAAAAAGATGTAAAATTTGACTTTGATAATTCGTGTAGAGATGCTTTTGATGAGTTAAAGTCTCAACTCATTTCTCCCCCTATTCTGGTTTCCCCTGATTGGAACTTACCTTTTGAGCTTTCATGTGATGCTTCTAATGGTGCTATTGGAGCTATGCTAGGCCAAAGGGAGGAGAAAATCTCAAGAGTAATTGAATATGCCTCTAAAACACTAGATACAACTCAAATCAACTACATAATCACAAAGAAAGAGCTATTTGTAGTAGTTTTCGCCTTATAAACGTTTAGGCCTTATTTGTTAAATTCTCATATGACTATCTTTACTGACCATACAACTGTCTGATATCTTCTTAAGAAACCACAATTTAAGCCAAGATTGATTAGATGGGCATTACTTCTTCAAGAGTTCGACATTGAGATAAAGGATCGACTTGGGGTAGCAAATCATGTAGGTGATCACTTGAATAGGCTACCAGAGGATAGTAGGGGAGTAGACTCTTTCGAGCTCACTTATGATTCTTTTCCTGATGTAGCTTTATGTGCTTTATTTTTTAAAGAGCCTTGGTATACACATATAGTTAACTACCTTATGACTGGACTTACCCCTCCTTTTATGTCTAAGTCACAGACATAAAAACTCAGGAGAGAAGCAAGGCATTACATTTGTGATGCTCCTCATCTATGAAAAATGTGTAGTGAACAAGTCATAAGAAAATGTGTGCCTAGTGAAGAATTTGATGCCATTATTTCAGCTTACCATTCCATAGTTTATGGGGGACATTTCAGTGCAAGGAGAACATCTAGGAAAATTTTAGACTCTGATTTTTACTAGCCAACACTTTTTAAAGATTCTTTTACATTTTGTCAGTCCTGTGGCAAATGTCAAAAGTTTGGAGGGTTGGGTAAAAGGTATGAAATGCCTCAGAAGCCTTTACTATTTTGCAAAATCTTTGATGTCTGGGGAATTGACTTTATGGGTCCTTTTCCTCTGTCTTTTGGATTTGAATATATCCTTTTAGCCATAGATTATGTGTCCTAATAGATTGAGGCTGTGCCTACTAGAAAAGATGATGCCCAAATAGTGTCTAAATTTCTTAAGTCCAACATATTCTGTAGGTTTAGGATTCTAAAGGCTGTGGTAAGTGATAGTGGCACACATTTTTGTAATAAGATAGTTGACAACCTATTTTCAAAATTTGGTGTCGTTCATAAAATCTCCACTGCATATCACCTTTAAACCAATGGTTAGACTGAAATATCTAATAGAGAGGTGAAGCATATCTCGGAGAAGATAGTAAAGTCATTAGAGAAGGATTGGAGTTTACGCTTAGAATAAACATTATGGGCTTATCGGACCGATTACAAGTCACCAATTGGGATGTCTCCATACCGCTTAATTTATGGCAAGGGATGCCATTTACCAGTAGAGTTGAAGCAGAAAGCATATTGGGCAGTCAAGCAGTGTAACATGGACTTAGAATCTTCTGGGATGGAGAGAAAGTTGCAGTTGCAAGAATTGGAAGAGTTAAGATTAGCGACGTATTAGAATTCTCAACCCTACAAGGAGAAAATGAAGTTTGTGCATGATAAAGGCCTCTTAAGGAAAACTTCAACGAGGGAGATAAAGTGTTATTGTTTAAGGCTCATTTCATTTTTAAGCAAGGGAAATTTAACACTCGATGGGATGGACCATATACAGTCACAAAAGTGCACAACTTTGGCATGGTTCTACATAAAGAGACTGGAGCTAAGCTTAAGGTGAATGGCCAATTGTTGAAGCTTTACCATGAAAACCAGAAACCTCCATAACTCTTAGGTTGTTTCTTTCCTTCACTTGTTTATTTACTTTTGCCCTATTATTGTTCTTGAAATGTTTGGTGCATTTGTTTGTTGAGTAAGTGTGGGGGAGAAACTAATCCAGTAGGAAAAATAGCTTAGTCTTAGTCTAATCAGTAGTTTTTCAATTCAATAATATCCTTTTCTAGTTTTGCCTATAACATTCATGATATATCTTCGAGTTTTGGAAAGTTTTGTATTGGTGATTGTGTAGCATTTTCTTTCTTGAGCTTATTTGGTACCTCATAACCATAAAAATTTACTTAAAGGTTTTCTAAGTTTCCAGCCTATGTCTTCTATTTCTTTGTCATATTTTTCATTGCTTTGTTGAAGTTTTCTATGTTTTTCTTAGTTCAGAATACTTTCGCCGTGGCTAACTCCTGGTTTTGCTGCGGCAAAGTCCCTAGCTAGTTTTTGGTTCTCTCAGGTTATTTTCACCAACGCATGCATTCCACGTCGCAGCGACGAAGTACTCATATTTCTTTCCATTTTCTTTCGAGATATTTTCGCCGCGGCGTGCATTTCACATCGTCACGGTGAAATACTCATATCTCCTTCCATCTTCTCTCGGGTTATTTTCGCCACGGTGTGCATTCTACGTCACCGCAGCGAAGTGTTTCTATTTCTTTCCACTTCCTCTGGGGATATTTTCACCGCGGCAACCTCAGGATTTTGCCGCGGTGAAGACAAAATCTGCATTGACCTTTACCATTCTACCCCTAATTATCCTTTACCCATTCATCTTCCTTTTAGGTTTTTTTTCTTTTCACTCCCTTCTAACACCTAAGACTACCGATTCTCCCTTATTTGCCGTGGCAACTCCTCCTTCTTCTCTACTTACATTTTCTCCGTCTCCTTCCCTAACGTTTACTATCACCTTCTCTGCGCAGACTTCTCTTCCTCTTTGTAAGTATCTCTAGTTGTCCTTCTTCTTCCATATTCTATGTGCTATTGATATTTAGGGTAGAACAGTTGGACATTTTCATGCTCTCTGTAGTATTTCATCGTGACGAAGTTATAATCTTTCTTGTTTTGCTCTATTTGTTTATCTACACATTCTCTATGCAGGAAAATGACTCGAACCAAAAACCTTACTCCTCACAGTTAGTTTGACTTCCCTGATAATGAATATACCTTTGAGGAATTGTACGAAAAAATTGACACTAGATCTCTTATCAAAGAGCAACCCTTTCCTCCAACCCTTTAAACAACCCTTTTGTCCAGCAGCTTCATGCCTCACATTTAACTAGTTTAGTTCAGGAGCGTACCTTAAGTAATGACAAATTTGTTCGTCATTTTTATACCTATGCTCGTTTCCACAATTTCCTAGTGATTGACTTTCGTGGCATTAGGGAACCGCATGTCTTCACCATTGCCAATATCCGCCGCCACTATAATCTTCCCCTATGTTGCAACTACCATTTCGACCAACTCATCCATAACTACCTGATGGCTGATGTTGCTCACACCTTCTGTCAAAAGGGAGCTGACTAGCATAGACCTAGCCACGTTGAGCATCACCTTAAACACTTTAAGTTGCTACCTGAAGCTCGTCTTTGACTGCATTTAGTTTGTAACAACATGGCTCCCACCACCCACCTAGCTAATGTCACAAAGCTGCAAGCCCTTTATATTTACCTTCTAATGACTGGACATCCAGTCAACATAGTTGATGTTATCATCTTCGCCCTCCATGATTCTACCAACCTACCCAAACTCACCAATGCCATCACCTCCCCTTACCTTATTTCTGATATTTTCCACACCTACAACGTTCTTGAATTTAATAACGACAGTTATTTTGAACCAGGTCCACTCTTTAGATATGACTGCCTCAAACACCCTGCCCTTGCACCACCACCCTTTCCCATCCATGTATCTGATATTGGTGCACCCTCAGTAGCTTGTGCACCAACTGAACACGACCAGCCAACTCAGGAAGTACCTGACCCTATCACCTTAGAGGCCCTAGCTAGCAAGCTTGAAGGACTTTCTACTGATCTCAACCAACTCCCCTTTATGTATGATCAGGACATGCGTTATTGTCATCGCATGGATGCTTTGTTAGCTGAATGCTTACAATTCCAATTGCCCTCTGATGAGGATGAACCACGGTGCGACACTGGCATATTTAGGGCAGGCTCATCTGGACCCGGGCTGCCTGAGTCTGAAATTGATCGCCCTGCAGACCACTCTTGAGTCTTTTTATTTTCTGTGTTGTTATTTTATCCTTGAGTCTTTATGTTTTCAGTCTTGAGTTTGCTGGATATTTAGTTAATCTTTTTTATGTCTTTTCTATAGGTTGATCTAGCCTGTGTTGGATATTGTATGTATTTCATTGGATGTTATGATATTTCATTATATGTATCTAATGTTTATCATCATTTTAGGATTGTACTTTAATTCTTTCAACATTGCGGACAATATTGTGTTTAAGTGTGGGGGAGGAAAACAAAACAATTTCTTCATGCAACATTTTGGCCACTTAAGTGCCTTGGACCAGGTCATTTGTATGTTATCTTTTAAGTTTTGAAATTGGTTCTTGAGGTTAAATTGCAATTGCATGCATTTTTCTATCTTCTCCACGTTTCGGCCATTTTTCGCCACGATGAACATTTTCTCGTAGAAACTTTGCCGCAGTCAACACTTAAACAATGCTCCCAAATTAGATTCTTAATACTTCTGTGATTTGAAAGTTTTGAAAAATTTATAGTTTTACATATGCTTTTGGAAAACTAGCCATGCTTTTAAATGATAGTTGATTTTGGCTAATTTTATTTTCAATGTTTTCAAAAAGTAAGTGAGGGTATGCTAAGGAGGTGGTGCTATGTGTTTTTAAACTTTGAGATTTCTTAATTGAGATACTAACCTTGTTGGAAGGATATTTGGGCTTGAATTCTTTCATTTGTATGTATCTGCTTAATTTCATATCTCTTTAGAAGTTGTTTTAATTCTTAGTCAAGGCTTGATGAACTAAATTTTGCAAAAATGATAGAGGCGTTCATTTCAAAACCTTCCTCACCCAAACGTAAACCCCAAACACTTAACCATTGCTAGCCACCTTGAGCCATCTTTTTGAGTGCATGCACACTTTTGTAAATTGATGTAAATATTTTATCTCCAATTTTCTAAGTTTAATTCATATGTTGGTTAAGAAGTTGCAGTGTCTTTTACCAGACCAGTGTGATGCTGTGCTACTACCATAGTTCAATAAAGTGTAAACGGTGAGAATTTTGGTACTTCAAATGCACCGGTTTAAGTTTCCTAAATAATTCCTTCAAACATTTGAGGAACTTGGTTTGAGTCTAAATTATGACATTTGTCCAAACAATTGTTTAGAAGAACAATATTCAATATATGAAAAAATTAAAAAAAGTAAGAAAAGAAAAATGAAAAAACAAAAAAAACAAAAACAAAAAGAGAAAAAAAAAGCAAATCAAAAGAAATGCTACTATGTTTGAATTTTAAATATTTTCTTTAGAATAGCTGACGCTCGTTTCATAAGGTTGATAATTGTGATGAATGTTAGTCATTTTGTTTCTTTTATTCCATCCATTTCACTTGGCCTTTATTCATCATTACAACCCTGAAAGTCCTTTTGATTTGTAAACATTATAGTTCTTGTGGTGGAGATGTAGATCTATCACAAGCTTATGGTAGAGAATGAACTAAGCAGATTTTAGAGTGAAATTATCCCAAGATAAGTGAGTTGAGAGTTAAATAGTTTCCCTTGAGATAAATCTCTTTTGCTG
Source organism: Erythroxylum urbanii (assembly GCA_027568935.1). Classification (NCBI taxonomy): domain Eukaryota; kingdom Viridiplantae; phylum Streptophyta; class Magnoliopsida; order Malpighiales; family Erythroxylaceae; genus Erythroxylum; species Erythroxylum urbanii. The sequence goes on from JAOQML010037176.1 coordinate 32,753, forward strand.
AATCTCTTAGATTAAATACTTGTAGTGTTGATCTTCTTGGCATTCTTTCAGTCTGCTTTAGTTGATTTATGATAGAATGGTTTTACTAATTTTCTGCTCTCATTTTTAAGTATGGTTCGTATTTTCTTTTGCACTTGTATTCCTTTGACTTTTATAAGCTTTGTCCAGGAGTACAAAGGTCTAAGTGTGGGGGAATTTGATCAAACCCAAGTCATCTATATTATTTAGTGATATTTTCATAGTTCTTGTTGTACTTTTTTGACTCTTTTTTTTAATATTGTGCTTAATTTACCTTAAGAGTGCTTATTTTGAATTAATATAGTTTAAGGGTACAATTGTCACAATCGGTTAGTAATTGCATTCACTTGGTTTATAGGACAATTGATATTGAAAACTATTGCTTTTCATTGCAGGACAATCAAGAAGTGGAGCCAAGAGTGAGGACCAAGAAATTACTGAGCCATAAGATCAAGAAAGAATACTTTACGGGACAAGTTAGCAGCGGCGAACTCAATACTTTGCCGCGATGAAACCTTCAAATTAGCAGCTCAAACCTTTGGGGAAAAGTTAGCCGTGATGAACTCATTACTTCACCATAGTGAAAACTTCAAAGCAACACCATTAAACCCGAACTATTTTTAGAAATTTCACTTACCTATGCATTTGAACAGACCCAAATACCAATTAAAAAAACCCTATTTTGGTATAAGAGGAGGGAAGCAGCAGGAGAGAGGGTGAGAGAGTTTTTCTTTCATTTTCTTTCGGAAGCGGGAAATCTTTTCTATACTTCCACTGTCAAATCCTCTACCATGAGTGACTCAGATTCATTCCAAGTTATGAAGCTTTCGAATGCTATGCGTGGCTAGGCATTTCTTTCCCTCTTGAAGGTGCAGCAATGGCTGGAGTTCAAATGGCTTAAAAGGGGAGTAGTTTAATCGATAGTCCAACCATGAATTTATAACATCCTAGGTCTGGGATTTATGATTTGTGGTTGAGTTATTTGATTATGGTTTTAATCAAATGTTAGATATTCATTATGTTTAGGATGGATTGGTTTATGTAGAACTTTAAGCTTAAATGTATGAAGTTTCAAATATGTCTATTTGTAATCTTCTCGATTCTCTCTTATCTAGCATGGTTATGTTTGATGTTGAGATGATTTTAGATTCCATTTGACCCATTGCATTGGCTAATCCTACTACACATACTAAGAGCACTTAAGGGGATTTTTAAAAAATGGAGTCTAATTGATTAAGATACTGGCCTTGAAGAGTCCTTCAAGGTTTACCATTTTGAAGCTTAGTCATTTCTACTCTCACTTAAATCAATTTCGAACTATGATGGCCAGAGTTCACTTTCAAGGGGACTCTATCACTGTTTAACCTCTTGTGCTTTTCATTCTTCTATTTTTATATCCGTAAAATCCAAAAACATTCATTTTACATTCAAATTAGTTCAATTAATGAGTTCAAAAGTCAAACCCCCTATTTTTCCAATTAGTTTGCATAGCATGGCATGTAGGTTAAATTAGGTCCAATCATTTAGGTTCCAATTAAGTGAACGACTTGGGATTGCATCCTATAGTGCAATTCTTAGATTATTTTGATTCAACCTCCAAGGATTTAACGAACAAGGTAAGAATCAATACATAATTATGAGACAGATGCAGAAGCCTAGAAAGTCATGCAAGAGAGCCATCACATCAACCAAATTTAAGAGAAAACCTAGAGAGTTATCCAGAGATTGTGGAAGGAGACAAAGGAAGAGAGATATGGAGACAAAGCTAAACGTGACGTACTTCTCGGAACAAGTGGTTTCTCGCTATCGCTACCTCTACAATTCCATTCTCAACAGTATTTTTTGTTTATTCAATTTTATTGATGTATGAAATGCAATATTCATTGAGAATAGGTTGTGTTCAATGTTGAGTTTGTTTATACTTACCTTCGAGTTTTTAATTCTTAAGATTAATAAATTTTAATTGATTGTGTTATTATTGTTTTAATTGTGATTCAATTTCTATTTATAATAATTTAGCAACAACCTGAGATGGTGAGCCGATTGAAAATAATCAATTTGGGCTAACTAGAGTTAGGTAAATTAATAGGTAAAGAATTGATTCAAACTCGGTAGAATCATATAACAAGAAATCAACCATAGGTTTCCAGTAGGTTATTAGACAATTTAGATCTAATTTAGGTTGTGGGTAAATTGTGAGTCGAGAGATGACAATTCCATAATTTAATTAGGGGTCATTAGCTAGGGTTAAGGATTATAACTCTAGAGGGAGTAAGCTACCCTAGGATCATCTAGACCCATTAATTTGGTAATTGCATAATTGATTAGGTTTTCATTAATTTCAAATTAAAACCCCCTTTCTCTCACTTAATAGTTTCTAGGTTGGTTTCAGGATTGGTTTGTGTGACTTGTTATCTTGTTTAGATTTCCACAATTCAATTCTTGAAATTAATTGTTTGATTGGTTTATTTTCTACATTAGTTTGTTTATTTTAAATTATTGCAATTTAGTACAACCTTAGATTTTAGGACTAGATTAGGCCTCCTCGTGTGATTGATACCTTAGGTGCTACGCGAACGACCTGTGTGCTTGTGGAATTTATCAAGGTTAATAAATATTAAAACTTAGCATGTGTAATTTTGTGATCAAGTTTTTAGCACCGTTGCCAAGGAGGCAATTTAGTTCTATAGTTTAAGTCGTTATAGTAGTTTTTAATTTTTGTTTTCATTTCTTTCGTTCATTTTAGGTAACGTGCTCTTGCATGAAAACAAAAGTCATGAGAACTTCGAGCCGTGTAACAAAGACTATAGATTTAGATATTACACGATTAGAACGAACCCTTAGGAAAGCTCGGCAAGAGGAAGACGAAGAGTTAGGAAAATCACAAATGGCCGAGGAATTTCAGAGAATATGGATCAAGAAGCTAATTAAGGACGGCAACAGAGGACCCTAATGGACTTTATGAGGCCAAGATTCAACCCATCGAACCAAGGAGTGGCTAGGCCGCCTCGTCAAGCAGCCTCATTCGAGATTAAGCCAACCCTCCTAAACATGCTATAGTAGAGCGCATAATTTTACGAGTTGGCGAATGAGGACCCAAACGTGCATATCGTGAATTCCCTCGAGATCTATGATACTTTCCAATATCACCAAATGTCGGAGGACGCAGTTAAGATTAGGATATTCCCCTTTATACTTAGAGATAGAGGGAAGGCTTGGTATCATTCACTAAGCCCGTTAACATCATGACATGGGAGCAGATTGTGCATGCCTTTCTAGATAAGTACTTCCCATTGATCAAGACAACGAAGATAATAAAGGAAATCACCAATTTCCAACAAGGTGATAGGGAGTCAATTTATGAAGCATGGGAGAGATACAAGGATTTGCATAGGAAGTGTCCACACCACAACCTACCGAAGGAGTTCATTTTGCAAACTTTCTACAATCGAGTGAACCCACCTACTAGAGGCACCATAAAGGCAGCATTAGGAGGATCCTTAATGTTGAAAACTATTGATGAAGCAGAGGAGCTAATTGCGGAGATGGCTAGCAATAGTTGTTTATAGAAGAGTGAGCGAGGAAAGCAACTTGCTATATTTAGAGAGCATACAGTAATTGTTGCGGTCGATTAGACGATGGATATGCAAGAAAAAATCGAAAAATTGATGAGACGACTAAATAGCATGAAGGCATCGTCCTCAGCTCAGGTGAAGGTTGTACAATTGAATTGTAAGTTATACGGCCAATTGGATCATGGCAACGTAGACTGGTAACTCATGAAATAAGATAATTAAGAGCAAGTGAACTATATGGGGGTGCAATTTGGATAAGGAGGGGGTAACAATCCCTACTCTAACACTTACAACCCCAAGTGGAAGAATCACTATAATTTCTCCTAGTCGAACAACAACAATGGAGGACAGTTTAGGCCTCAGGGGCAATCGAGCTTTTAGCAAGAAAAAGCAAGCTCGATGCAGTCAAAATTGGACAAGATTTTAGACAATATAGGAGACATGGAGGAGGCATATGGCATAAGATTTGAGGTCATTAGTGTAACATACTACTCCAATAGAGCATATTCTACTATCCCGTACCTATTGTGGATACCGAGCTCATTAATCACGGAGCCAGGCTCTAGCTTTACGTGCAAATTTTTGAGCTTTAAGCTCTTTTAGATTGGTCACTCCTATCACAATGCCTTTATCTGATCATGTATATTAATGCATTAAATCACAAAATATGCCAACAATATCATTTATTCATGAAGCACAGTGAGATTCACATATTCATTGGACCTAAGTCTAGCATCCAATTTTTCGTTGAGTATACAGATATCTTTTAGATTCATATGCGAATAGAACACTCTCAATACATTCCCAAATAACAAACTCCTCAGACTATTAAAGTTTGAAATTATCATAATCAAATCATTTATAGTTCAATAACTAGGAGTCAAATAAAAAATTGAGCATGCTATGACGATGTTAGGATCTCATATAGGCCTTTATGACCCAGGCCTATAAATTGGCCCTTATAAGCCTCTAAAATATCTTTTATACCATGACCAATCCCTCCTTTTAAGTAATGTTAGAACCAACTAATAATAGTGTACTTTCTTATAATGTATTTAAGCTTGAATGAGGCTTGAATTGAACCTAATTAGTTGAATGATTAATTGATGAACTTAGAATAATTAAGTTATTTTGAGGTGTAATCCTAAGAGAAAACAAGACATAACTAAGTGACAATGTATGAATGATTATAAATTATGATTAAGGAAGCATACCAGGGGAAAGTTATTGAGTGTGCATTAAATATGGCACATACATATGTCCATTAATGAATATGTATTTGAATGATCAAATTTGTAATATAAATTATATGTGAATTGTATGATTTAAGAAACTTGAGATGAACGTCATCATTCTAACATTATTGGTCCATCCAGGCAATAGTGTAACATGGACGTACTATGAGTAACCTAGATGTTCTCACTAGGATTGATATATTTCTATTTAACTCCCAGTTATTGAAATGTAAATGATTTGATTATGATAATTACGAACTTTGATAGTTCGAGGAGTTTGTTCTTTAAGAATGTATTGGGAGTGCTCTGTTTACATATGAATCTGAAAAATATCTGTATACTTAACGAAAAGTTGAATGTTGGACTCAGGTCCAATGAATATGTGAATCTAACTGTGCTTCATGAATAAATGATATTGTTGGCATATTTTGTGATTTGATGCATCACATTAATATGCATGATCAGATAAAGGTGTTGTGACCAAAGTGACCAATATGAAAGAGCTTAAAGCTTAGAAATATGCACGTAGAGCCTAGCTCCTTGATTAATAAGCTCGGTATCCACAATAGGTATGAGTCATTATCTGAATAAGCCTGATATCCACAAGGGATATAGGACAATAAAAGGCACACGGTCACAACAAATAAAAAAAGTGAGTCTCATATGTATCTGCATTTATATATATATATACTTGTGAATCCATTTATGAAATTGTGATGATTAAGTGATATGTCATATATATGTATTTGTGGATAATGTGATTGATTAGGATAAAGTTTCAAATTATGCTTGAAAAAAGTATATGAAATGTGTGACATTCATTATATCCTATTGAGATATGGAATGTTGTGAATTTTGTTATATGTGAGACATTTGTGTTTTTGACATTAGTGAGCTTATCAATGATGGTTCACTTATTGAGTTGGCAAAACTCATCAAAATTGTAGCGTGGCTTTTTAAGTACGAGAGAGGAGACCTAATTCCTAAGACACTCTAGAAGAATATTTTTGAAATTAAGAAATGGCTCAAAGGTTGATCAACTGATATTTGAGGAGATTGTGTTATGTAGAACTTTTTGTAAAAAAGAATAGAAAGCTCTCAAATAATTTTGACAATTTAAATATTTATGTATCTGAAAATGAACTACCATAATGTACATTATGTAAGTAAATGAAATGAGGAGTTGAGTTTTTAAATGTTGCATTATTCTGTATGATGCCATATAAGTGAAAGTGGTTGCTCTAACATGTCATTGTCATAAGGTATATTTTGTAATGTCCTCTGGATGTTTAGGTATACACTCTATGGTAGTGGGGTGTTACACAGCCCATCACAACATAAACACGATTCATCATTCTCAAATATGCAAATTCCATATTCAAGAATAACAAAAAAGTATCAAAGCAATAAAATAGTGAATACTAAAATGAGCTATCAATCTTTAGCAAGGAAGACAAGTTCAAAAGAAAAAGATAAAAGAGTTAAATAATAGTAACATAGGTTAAAAAAGAAATGAAAAACAAAATAAACTCTAAAATGAGAAAGCCAGTGGTGGATCTCCTACCCAGCTTAGAACTCTGGTGTTGGTTCTTGCCTTTTACCTCTGCTCTACTCCTCACTTGATAGCTCCCTATTTTATTCTTCTTCTTTTTGCCTACCTTAGCTCTCTTTTTTTAATCTCTATCTCTCTGCCTCATCTCTCCCTCTATTCTTTTTTGTTCCAGCCGAATCTATCTCCAGTGTGAGTGAATAGTGAATAATGAGTATATCCCTAACCCTTTCAGTTCAACCCCCCTTTTACCTCTCATTCCTTTTCCATGTACAGTACGAGACAAGGTTTAGGGTAGGGTTGTTACAACATCAACCTGCACGTGTAAGAATTAAGTGAATGCAATGGAGTAGTCACTTGAGTGACAAGTTAAGTTACCCCTATAAGGACACTTATCACAGTGTTGACAAGTTGAGTGACTACCGTGACTAACTCCTCCACCTTGACTAACACCTCATAGTGGTGACACTTGTCACCATCTTTCTTCCTTTTTATTTCTCATTTCATGCAAAATTTTTGTGACTTTCCCTTCAACCTTCATACAAAATTCACAAAACAATCCAATTAACATTCATGCAACATCCATACCAATTTCACTCGATCTATCTCACATTTAGATCAAAACACAAAGATGTGTAACCAAAATCAGGAAATGAAAGCAATTAAAAGCAATAGAAACTAGACACAACAATTGCCCACACAAACTATGATTGTCCTCAAGCATATTAAAGAACACCAGACTATAAAAGAAAAAATAATAGAAAAAACAATTTTCTTAAATAATAGTCAAAGATATCAACGATCATTTCAATAAACACAACCTAAGAACTTGAAACTCATAATAATCTATGAACAAACTATTTATCTCAAATTTAGCCTAAATCAGTAAGCACTTCAATTCAAAGAATCCTCAATAAGTATGATAGATACTCAGTCCACTCTCCATTTTCTCAAGCATTCAAAGGTAGGGTATATTCACCCATTATTCATTTCATGTAAGGAATCTACCATAAGATTGCTTACGAATACAATCTCCACTACTTATATGAAAAATAAGGTCTTTATTTAGGTTGTAATAGGGTCGGACTATGTTGGGTCGGAAAAAGAAAGCATGCTATATATTTGGAGAAATGGTAGATTTCAAAACTTTTAAGAAATCATTTTTCTAGCAGAAGCAACAAATCCAAATCATCA
>JAOQML010037193.1:0-10891 GCA_027568935.1 Erythroxylum urbanii
CAACAACAACACTAATAATAATAATAATAATAATCTTATAGGGACAGTAAGTATTAGTAATTACCCTTTTCTTATTATCTAACTGTTGATTCATATTATGGATTTAATTAAAAATTAAACTAAAGTAAGATAAACAAAATAAACTAAACAATATGAACTTAAGATAGAGGAAAATTCTTGGAAAAGTCTATATCAAATAAATAGTACCTCGATGATAAATCCCCTAAGAATCTTTAAATATTAACCCTTATCTTAATATCTTTCTTAAGACTATTGTCAACTAATTCATCAGTTGATTAACATAAATCTTTCTAGTTAAAACCCTTCGGATTGTATTATCGATTTATGAATTTCACTATTAGGTTTGACCCTAATCTAGAGGATTTATGTCTATTTATCTCTAGGCTTGTCTGCAACTCCTTCCAATTATGGTAGATATTTTCATGCAAGAGGATTTATCAATATCGATCAAATCAAATCAAATTATGAACTAATATTTCAGATACATTAGAGCAAGAATATAATGCATAATTAAATCTTAATAAATCAATCAATAAAATTGCATTCAATAAAAGATCAAATCATATTGTTATGATAACTTAGAGTTTATCACACCTAGGAACTAAAAAAAATTAATCCCTATCTTTAGATAACAAAACCAAAGATAATCATGAAAAAGAAATACTAGAAAAAAGAGAAATCATAATTCTAAACCTCCCTTTTTCTTCTAATGGATCCTCTTGCAAGTTGGATTGGATTTGTTATCTATCAGATCTGCTAACATGTTCTTCATGTTTTCCTTCTGCCTTAATTAGAAACGTCGCCTCTCTATGTTCTTTACGACTCAAAATTGTTTCTAAACTTACCTCCTCCTATTTTTCCTCTATTCATGTCATTTTATAATAAAAACTAAGGTCTATGATATACACATTTAACATATACAGATGCATAAGTGACTATGTATCTTCAAATATACCTGAATTTCCAATTTTACATAGGCACAAAGACTTACAATGGCAACATACATGGTCGTGTATGTTAACATATAGGGCTGTGTAACTTCATATTACTAGAACCAATATTCTTCAAATTTTCACACTTTTATAGAGACTTACACAATCACTTCATGCAGTTGTGTAGGTCTAACTTGCTTCAAATCTTCTTTCCATGCCACAATTTTATCCAAATTCTTCTCTATTTGGTCTATGAAGGAAATTATGACCTATAAATACACTTAAAGTGAACTAAGTACCAAAAAATACTATAAAACTAGTAAGTATCAAGAAAAACACATTAAATAAGAGTATATAAATATAGTCAAATAAGCATTTATTGTTGGTGTTTGGTGATTCCATGTAGCAGCTAATAAGTACAAATCCGTAAAAGATGTTGAGTCTTAGACATATCAAGTAGCATAAGCTCCCAATGAGACTCTTGAATTGAATTGTGTAGGATCCATTTTTTTCCTTCTTCATGCTTAGACTATTTAATTCCCCATTCACTAGCTGTCTTAATAGACTTGCATTCATCTATCATGCCTTTGCGTAGTCGTCTTGGGAGATGAATATGCCTTCCTCCTTTTACTTTGCTTCAATGTTAAAATAGTAAGATATAACGGTAAAGTAAGTAATCTAAAACTCCTTTTCCATTGCGCCTTTGAATCCTTTAATCAAACTTGGATTGTTGCTTGTGAAGATAAAATCACATGTATAAGCAAAAAATTAAGGTATTTACATGCTTCTTCTTCTTCAAATAAAGAGTATTTTCATATAAGCATTTTGTAAAGTTGGTTTTATAGAAGTGTTTTATCAATTCTAGTATACCATACCCTTAGTGCTTGTTTTAAACCATATAAGGCTTTCTTCAACTTTAGCACTTTATCTTTGTGCCCTTCACTTTACATACATTTAATGAATTTTCCATTTATTTTGGGCTTCCAAAGAAATGATTAATATAATAGTTGCCAAATGGGTAATAGGCACAAATACCTCTTTATAATCAATGTCGGCCATTTGCTTATAGCATTTTTTCACTAGCCTCCCCTTATATCTTTCTACCTCTCCTTTAGTATTATTTTTTTTCCTTGTAAACCTAATTTATTCCTATTTTCTTTTTTCATGTTAAAAGTATTCAAGCTCCCGTATATCAATTTTTTTATGTTGGCATTAATCTTATAACATTTCTCCATTTCTTATTTTAGGTCATTTCTTTAAAACCTATTTGTTCATAATTAATAAAGAAAAAATCAAATTTTTAATGGTTTTTTATCTCAAATATGTCTTATAAATCTCTTTTCTTTTGTGCCCCTTGTATTGCCTTTCTCCATGTCTCTGTCATGATCATGCATGGGATTAACAATCGTTCTAGAGGGTTGTCCATTGTGCTACTGCTTTATGCATGATTATGTATCTCATGTATGACCATAGCAGATCTTATTTTCTAGCTCTTTCTTTATCTTTTATTTCATTTTTCCTATCTCCACTCATCACCAAACACATCAACCAACCCTTAAAACATATACTACTTATTGGCGAGCTATTGGACAAATAGATCGTACGTTCCATGACTTTGGCCTAAAAATCCTTAGGATCTTTTTTGCTTTTCAACATGTCTCAAGTCATTTTAGGAATGATTTTATTCTTCCTCTCCACTACTCTATTTTATTGGAGAGATCTTAGAACTGTTAAAAGACAAAGAACTCCAGATCTTCATAAAATTTATTAAACTCTAGTGATTTGAATTCTTCTCCTCTATCAAAATCCTTGATCTCAAATCCATTTCCATTTTCAAGCACCAAATGCCTTTGATTTCTCCTTCAAAAAATACACCTATGACTTTCTTAAAAAATTACTAAGGAAAAGAAGGAAGTATCTATTCTTACCAAAAGAGCAAAGTGAATTTGGACCATATATATTAGAGTGTGTGATTTGTAGTAGCTAATTGGTTCTTATTATTGCCTCCTTTAAAAGGCTCTTTAAGGAAGCATCCTCAATAAATGATCTGGATGATCGATAAAAGGCAAACCTTTTACCATTCCTTTCTCAATCAACAACTTTAATCCTCCAAAATTTAAATGCGTAACTCTTATGTGCTAAAGCCAAGAAGGGTTTTTAATGCAAGCTTGAAGACAATTTGCCACATTATTTTAGATGTTAATTAAAAAAAGTCTAATTCTTGTCATTCCCTTGGTTATCAAATTATTTCTTTGATCTCTTATTAAAAAGATCTTTAAGGCGAATATTATAGAATTTCTTTAAGAGTTTGTCTGCAGTTAGTATATCATTTTTCATATTTAGAATATAGTATATATTTAAGATAAACTTATTCCTTCCATCTTTCAAATGGATGAAGACATTACTTTTTCCTTTAATAGGTATTTTGGATACATCTTTAAATGCTATATTGCCACTTATGGACTCATCAAGCTTTATAAACATATCTTTGCTCACATATATATGGTTTCTAGAGCTAGTAACAAGGCACCAAGTGCTCTTTTCCATACCTTCCTCTCCTTTATAAGCCAACAATATAAAGTTTTCTTGCTTTTCCTCCCGAACATAGTGAGATTTTTCTTCAACATTTTTAGGAGTGTTTCTATATTCTGAAGTAAAGTGGTCCAGTTTGTGAAAATTTAAACATTTATTTTTATCTTTTCTATACATTTTAACTCCATCAAGTCTTGGAATACTTTGTCTTTCATGCCCTCTTATAGACAAATTGCTTTGTGTTCTTCCTCTATTGTTATATGGTTTAAAGCATTCTCATCTTTGCCTTCCATATCCTTTACCATAACCTCATATTATTTGGACTCTTTTGGCATTAAAGTTTCTTTACATCTCATTCAAAGTGAGCTTAGTTTCCAAGACCTCTTACTTCCTCTTTTTCCTTTATTCATGTGCTCAAGTGAGCTTTTGAGTTGTTCAATGATTATAGCCTCCAAATATTTTATTTCTTCAATGGTTACTATAATATGCTCAAATTTTATAAGTAAAGAATTAAGAATTTTCTCCATTACTCTTGTGTTAGTTATGGTTTCCTCATCATTTCTCATTTAATTGTTTAGAACCATAATTCTTAAAATATAATCATTTACATTCTTTTTCATATAAAGATCTTTAAAATCACTTCTTAGATATTGGAGGCATGTCATTTTTACTTACTCGTTTCCTTTTCTTAAAACTTATAGTTTCTTTCATGCTTCCTTGGATGTGTTGGAGGTTAAGATCAACTCAAAAACCTCATAATCCATTCCTTGAAAAATAAGGGAGAGATCTTTTTTGTCTGTCTTCCTTGAACCCTTTAAGGCATCCTTTTGAGACTAAGAAGGAGTAGTTTCATCCTTTATCTTAATGTAGCCATTCTCTATAATCTCCTAAAGATCATATGCTCCAAGTGAAGCCTCTATTTTGATGCTCCAATTGCTATAGCCTCCCTTAGAGAACTTTGGAAACTAAAAGGCCATATCACTTATCATCTTCTACTCGAAGGATCTTCAAGCTCTAATACCATATTTTTTAAAAGGTGATGAGCTTCCAATGAAAATGAAAAAGAAGATTTATACTGGACACTCTACCAAAACTAGGAGAGAATTTGAAAATCTTAATAAGAACTTTAGTGATAACTTAAAGATGAGAAAGGCACTCTTAATAGAAGAGGAACTCTAACTTTAAGCTACTACTCAACTTAGCTTATCTTAACTTCTTGTTATAGAAAGAGGGAGGCCCCTATTTACACTACTCAAGGATCCTTCTATATAACTAATATTCACCACTAGTTTTTAAAGATACTTTTATAATTAAAATATTTTTAAAAATTATCTAGATAGAAGTTTAAAGATACTTTTAGAATTAAAATATTTTTACAAAGTATCCAGATATGTCTATCTAGATAATTGAGAGATATTTCTTCAATGTGTCTAGGTATTTCAAAAGGCACTTCTAAATAAAGATATCTCTAGACATCTTCTAGAATTTAGGTTGCACTTCTTATCCTTTAGACCTACATATCTGTCCCATCTCCTTAACCCAATTCATGAAATCCATAGCACATTTATATTCCAACATTTATTAAAAGTAAAGTTGAAGCTTCAAGTTTTTTTGTGATTACATTTAAAGATTAAGAAATGAAAACTGATAGGTTTAACTCGAATTCATTAGTGTTTAGGATAAAATCAAACTTTTTCTAATTTTTAGAATTTAATTCAAGTTTAAGTTCTAGATTCACAACCTTGTCCAATTCAAAACAAGAATTATATATTAAATTAGCATTAATTTTTATTCATCTCTTCTCCATACTACCTAATGTTCTCTTCTAAGAAACTACAACTATCATCTTTCAAGCTCTAATCTTTGAAACTTCTTCTTATTAATATTTAGCGTTGACTTATTATTGATTTATGCTAAATATAAATTAATTTTAGCATCATTTTCATAGAAGATTACTTATGTTTTAGACAAATTTTAGAAGATTTGATACTTAAAAGGGGACATACTTTTTTTAGGTCTTACTTCTGCTTCTTCAAGGAAAAGAGAGCAAATTTTGCGAATAACTAAACCAATTTAGATTAATTTTGGAAGAAGTGAAGAAGGACCATAGGAACTTTGAACCTAGACTCCTCCGCTTTAGGCCCATATTATAAGGTAGTTTGTTATATTTCTCCTTTGCAACCTTACACACTACTGTATTCTTCTTTTGGTAAAGCAACACAAACAATAAATATCCCCTTATTAGTCCCGTATTAGTGGTACTATTTTATGAAAAAATAATATAATATAACAAATATAAGACAACTAGTACATTTCTCCTTGTTGGGGGTATATTGTTAAAAAATTAGGATTTTGAATTTTTAGAAGGAGGCAAATGGAAGATAGAAAGTTGGGTCATAATAGAGTTAAAAAAAGCATAAGGTAGTTAATTAGAAGTTATTTCATGTCAGTTATTAGTCGAAGAGAAATCAATCTTAAAAGAAGGATAAGAATTCAACAATATTCACCAAAGATTAAATATTTAAGACTCATAACAGATATTTTTATTCTTATATTCTTTATTTTTTTATAATTATATATCTTGTATAATTATGAAATAACTGGGTGTTAGGTTTAGGTAGGGTATACCTTACTAAGTGATATGTTAAATTGACAAATCTTTTGATTTAATGAATTTCTTTGCCTGAGATTTACTCATTCTCTTGTAATTGATTTAATTAAAGGAACGAAAGTGGAAGATTCAATTATTGGATTATTTGTTGAGATTTGAAAAATCAAACGTAAGGTTAAATAACAATGGGAGAGAACCACAAGTTCCTTTTAGCTTAGGGTAAAACCTATCATAAGAATTTATGGAATGAACTAATACATTCTTAGGTTGTCTTTGAGAGAAATAGATCTCAATTGATTCAATCTAAGAGTAGAAATTATATGTCTTAAAGAGAATATAATTATAATTTAGGAATTCTTACTAGTTTAAGAAAATAGAAATTTTTATTAAATCAAAGTGAAGTTAGACGTAGTAAAGTCTTAAGGAACACCTTACCCAAATCTAATTTTATCCTTAATGATTGTTTTATTTTGGAATTTATATTTATTAATTGTTTTCTTCTTCAATCAATCATAATAATTTGTACAAAAAATTATATTTATGAATAGTTGGCAACTAACTGATTGTTTTTATAGGATTGACCCATGTTCACTAGTGCTAACTATAACTACACCATTTGCTTATGGTAAAACATGCAGCAAGATTTTGGCGTATTGATTGATTTGTATATTGATTAGACTGGGCCTTTTGATTTGTTTTATTTTAGTTTTATATTTGTATAATGATTTTGCTATATTCTTTCTCTTTTGCAGTCCATTTCTTATTTGTCATAGTCTAACAATTATAAGAATCTTATTGAACCAGATCTTGAGATTGAGAGAACATTACATATAAAAAGAAGGAATCAAAGGAGAATAAAAGCTAATAAGATCCTTGAAGGATTTTGCCACACCTGTTACCCAAGGAATCAGCTCAGGCATTGCAAGGCCTAACATTAAAAGCACTAACTTTGCGCTAAATCCCTCTCTTCTTTACATGTTATAACAAAATTAGTTTGGAGTTCTCCCTTCTAAAGATCTCAATTAGCATTTTTTGATGTTTCTATAATACTATGATATACCAAAACTTAATGGTATTTCCCGTTACGCTATTAAGCTTAGATTATTTCCTTTTTCACTAAGGGATAAAGTGGGAATGTAGATGTAGTACCTACAAGTAAGACCAACCACCACATGAGATCAATTTTCGTAAGCATTCTTAGGTAAATGCTTTCCCCCAGGTAAGACTACTAAAATTAGGAGCCACATCACCAGTTTTTCCTATGGTATGTTAATAGCTGACCTTAAGTCTACTAATAACTAATCTTAAGGTTTGCAACCAAATCACTTAGGTTAAAGTTTATAGGATTGCTTTACTGATTTTTGAATCCTTCTATTAGGTTTGACTCTAATCCGAATGGTTTATGTAATCCTATCTCTAGAGTTGCAATCAACTCCTTCCAGTTACGGTAGATATATGCATAAACAAGATATCTCAATCTCTATGTATGAAATCAGGTTATGATTTAATATTTCAGATCTATTTGAACATAAATAAAAACACATAATCAGATCAAAATATATCAATCTAACCAATTGCATTAATAAAATAATCAAAACATATTAAATTATCAACATAAGGTTCATCTAACCTAGACACTAAAGGAATTTAGTTACATATGATCGGACAAGAAATCAAACATAAATAAAAAGAAAAATGAATTGAAAATAATGGGTTCATAATTTTAAATCTCCCTGTTTATCTTGTATCGAGTATTTTTTTTTCAAGGTAGAGGTTTGATCTTATATTCCAATGAATCTTTCAATGAATTCTTCATGTTTTCTACTTCTTTTAATCAAAATTACCTCTTAAGTCACCTCTGAGTGTTTTAGGTGAGGTTCCATCCATATGATTTTCATCATTAATGAATGAATCCATCAGCAATGTGGTTTCAAATAGGTCTGAGATAGAAGTTTTTGTTCTTAGTATTAATTAGTTAGCTGGTAGAGAAGGAAGAGGTTAACCTCTTTAGTATTCAGGTTGTTAAGATTTAAGAGTAAAATTACATTAATAATGATCAAATTTGGTTCTTTGGATATAATTGTAAGAACAAAGGGTGGATCAATCCACACAGACCATACATAAGGTATCCAAATAACCTAGGTCAAGTAAGATGATAAAGACAAAGATACTAAAGAGTAAAGAAAAGGGATTAAGACAGTTGCTTGGTCACAAAAGGTAACAATGAAACAGTTGGAATCATCCATTGATAACCTTTGTGGATATATTGTGGGGGTTCATGATAAGATGGATTCTATATTAGCCTATAGTTTTTTCCTCCGCCACCTCCGCCACTTTAATGATTATAAACCTAAACACATGTATACCTTTATTCATATTTAGAACGTTTTAAATTATGTAATGTCTAACTAACTTTTATTTTAATTTTCTTATTAAATTAAGATATTAAAGTTTAATGCAAATTGGATTTTATTATTGATGAGCCTCCATCTATATTGAGTTTTATGCAAATTTTGAGTATGGTAGAATATTTCTTGATGGAGAAGTTCCATTTTAGTTTTCTAAGTGTTCGAGGTTTTTTTTTTAAATCCTTTTGTTACTTTATTCTGGATGCACAATCTTCAGGATAATATTGAAGTAAATCACTTGTTATTATAGAAATCAAGTAATATGCAAGAATACACAAGAAGGGGGGTTGAATTGTAATAAATCATCTAAGATTGAAAACTTTAAAAACTTCTTGATTTTCTTGAAAGATTCAGACAATTTACAAAACAACGCACTTAATTCATTTGAGTAATTCAACAACAGAAATAGTATATATTCTTCTAACAACATGAAATTAAAGAGATAAGGGTTAGAGGATATGACACCATGATTTATAATAGTTCACTCTTAACCTTAGGGTTATGTCTAGTCCTCAGAGTATATCTGAGATTTCACTATCTCTTTCAACTTTTACAAGTATTATTTCAAGCTTCCAGAGCGTCTTCAGGTCTCTTTCACAAAGTATTCTTTATCTACTATCTTAGCCTCTTCAGGCTGTAGCCTTCCCTTTAGCTAAAAAGATTTTGAGTTTTCTAAACTCATGTTATAGGTCGACTTAATCTCTCTTCTTTCTTCTTTTCACTCAAGCTATTTTTTTACATTATCATAAGTAAAGAGTTGAGAGTTGAAGGTTCAGAGTTGTAAGGTTGTGTCTTGTGTATATTGTATATGTTGTTGTTTATGACTATGTGATATTTATAGCCTAAATCTCTAACGGTCTTTTTGAAAACTACTTGTAGAATCTTCAAAGATTAGTTGTTAGTTGTGTCCTGTAACTAACTCCAATTAACTAACTAACTAACTGTCGTTGTAAGTTGTTCTTAATGTCTTGATTTGTTTTGTATAATTCGACTTATGTCTTTGCTTCGTCTGATGTCTTCGCTTCATCTAATGACTTCACTGGGTTTGATGACTTCACTTCGTCTAATGACTTCGCTTGAATATCATCTTGACTTGATGATTTGTGCCTCTTTCATTTATCTGCACACTTAACAAACTCATCAAAACAGTTCACACACTCTTCTATTATTATTATTATTTAACTTTCATCAAAATCAATAGAAGGAGTGAAGTCTCCCTGACTGAACAATCTCCCCCTTTTTGATGATAACAAATAATCATAATATTAGAAGAAAAACGAGAGGATATTCAGATGAATAATTTTCAGATAAAATTTTTTTATTTAGACGAATAATGCAAGATATATAGTGCATAAAAAATAAGATAAAACAAAATCTCCAAAATAAAATCTCCTCCTTCTCCTTTACTTTCTACTATTCTCCCCCTATTTGTTATTAATCAAAAAGAATCATTTCAGATGCTTCAATATTTCAGAGAATATATGTTTGATATCAGTACGGATCGTCTTGAGGTCTTCTTCTATAGTCACACATAAGTGCTACTTCCATATGAAGATCACCCACTGAGTCACTTAGTTCATCAATCTTAGTATCAATTTCTTGAATATGTTTAGGTAAGGCTTCATGTTTTTCCTTCTGCTTTTGACTAGCTTCAGTCATGTGATGAAATTTTTCAAGCACTCCCAATTATCGGTAGAGTCTTGTAGCTTTTCACTTCGTGGATGAAGATACTCAAAAACAGAGGGTTTTCTGATTGAATCGTCTAATTCGACAATTTAAATGGAGGGTAATTGAAAAAATTGTGTTTGTGGGGGAATGTCAAGATCATCAGGGTAGGATAGTTTCAAAATAGGTTTTCCTAGAAGGTGTAGGATATCTTTGATATAAGAAATGAAACATATGGGTTTAAAGTGAAAAAGTAAGTGCACAAAGGTTTCTAAATAGAAATTGATACCTTCAATGGTAATCTTTTTGTATCTTCCTTTTGATATTTTCCCAACTACCTTGAAACTTTCATCTACGGTTCATGTGCCAAAGTTGCTTCCTGATGGTCTTGAAATGTGATGAGAAGTATAGATGCCTACAGGTTGAGTTGTACGACATTCATCGCCTATATTCTTTATTGCCAGTTGAATTTCTTCTTCTGTGAGATCATCCTATTGCTTCTCAGGGAATTTCTTCTTCTTACCTTTATCTTTGTTGTCTACCAGTGTTGGACGTCTAAGTTGTACATCTGGTACAATCTTTATCATTTTTTTTCTTTTCACTGGATAGATTGTGTAAGGATTTTTAGTCATCTTCAATAGATATTGTAACATCCCGTTTCCAGAGAACGGGTCGGACCAGAGAAACGGGTCCAAGTGTGGTAAATTACCACATCTCATGCT
>JAOQML010037213.1:0-10890 GCA_027568935.1 Erythroxylum urbanii
TACTTAACCAATTCTTTAATTTTATTATTATCAAAACAAAGACGGATTTAAATTGTCAACCTCCATTGGTCCAACACAAGCTTCTTCTTCGTGTCTCTCTTCCTTCGTCTCCTTCCTCAAATCTCTTGATAAGCTCTCTAAGGTTTTAAAATTTGGATAATGCAAAAAGATTTTTTCTCTGTTCTTTATGTTCCTTAAATACCTTAGAAGCCCTAGGGTTCATTTAGGGTCGAAACAGTCCGAAAAGTTCCTCGAACCTTGACATTTTCACCCATTTTCATGTCTACTCGACGCAGGCCACGATCGTGGCCCTGCCTGCCATAATCATGGTAAGCATCTAACACTCTCTATCACAGTCGTGGCCTGGTTCTGGCCTCTCTGTCATGATTGTGGCCTGGATCCTAATAGCTCACATCTTTCTATCACCATCGTGGCCTATTGTGCCACGATCGTGGGCTATAGTTTTGGGCCCGAAACTCTCTCAAACTTCTTCATTCTATGCCGTTAACCTGAAACGCTAAAAAACACATCAAGGAACCTCAAAAATATAATATTTAAGCTCAAAGACTCATACTAACCTATAAAAACACATAAACTAACACAATTAAAACCTAAACATGCACTCAATACTCAAATTAACACTAAATTCCTAACAAGTTGAATCCTAAAACATAATGCAAATCACAATTATCAATCATTGACAACAAAAATCAGAAAAACAACCTGAAACAAGTCAAAGTAGAGAAAAATTAAAAAGAGAACATAAACCTAATTATCAATGGAGTTATAAACCTATCAAACAAGATGAATTAAAAGGTTTTGGATATTACAAAAAGGATTATAAAATAGAAAAATTCCCTACCGAATATACACCAAAACATATAACATTAGGACTAGATGGAATTTTTAATTTAGATTGTGTTTTGTCACGAGAAAAAGTATTACTTGAATGGTCTAATAGATTAGCCTCAGTTATCCAATTAGAAAAATCTTTTGAACAATTAAAAAATTTAAGTACTTTATGGAATTTTATTACCTACAAAACTAATGGTATAGTATTAAACTTTTTATTAGATAACAAAATAAGAATAAAAAAATACCAGTGAATTCCTTAATGCCCTTGAACCAATCAAAGCTTCTCATGTCGTTACAAATGAAATTTATAAAGAATTTATTGGAAAAGATATAACTTCATATAAACAAGAAATTGAAAACGAAGAAAGAAAAAATTCTCTATGGCATTTAAATAATATAAGAATATGTGACATCTGTTATTTAGAATAATATATTTGCGAATTTAAAAAATATTATTACAAATTAACTCATATAGAACAAGAAATGTATATAAAAATATTTATTCAAAAATTACTTTATCCAAAAAATAAAACAGTTGAAGATTTATTTCTTCAAAAACAACATAACAATCTTGTTGCTTATAATTTAGGTGATGTCATTTCTATTGTAAAAGAAGTATTATCACAAAAATGTTTAGAAGCAAAGTTACATAAATCACTAAAACATAACGATATTAAACAATGTTGTTCTAAATATTCAGAAGTACCCTAACAATATGGATATGAATCTTTTATCTATCAAAAACATAAATATAGTAAATCTAAATATAACAAATATAAATGGAAAAAAATCCTACACGAAGATATAAAAAATTCCCAGCTAAACCTTGTAAAAAAATTTTAGGAAAAAAGCCTATAGACAAATAAAACCAAAGGCCACTGAATTCCTTAATGCACTTGAACCAATCAAAGCTTGCCATGTCATTACAAATGAAATTTATAAAGAATTTATTGGAAAAGATATAACTTCGTATAAACAAGAAATTGAAAAAGAAGAAAGAAAATTTGCTCTATGGCATTTAAATAATATAAGAATATGTGACACCTATTATTTAGAATAATATATTTGCGAATTTAAAAAATATTATTACAAATTAACTCATATAGAACAAGAAATGTATATACAAATTTTTATTCAAAAATTACCTTATCCAATAAATAAAACAGTCAAAGATTTATTTTTACAGAAACAAAACAACAATCTTGTTGCTTATAATTTAGGTGGTGCTATTTCTATAGTAAAAGAAGTAGTATCACAAAAATGTTTAGAAGCAAAGTTACATAAATCACTAAAACATAAGGATATTAAACTACGTTGTCCTAAATATTCAGAAGTACCTCAACAATATGGATGTGAGTCTTTTATCTATCAAAAACATAGAAAATCTAAATATAGTAAATCTAAATATAACAAATATCTTACATGTACCAGACTACATTATTAACTTTAATAATTACAACAATGTCATTCTTTTCTCTGATGTAGCTAAAGTAGGAATAAATTTAAAAACTACTTTAAGAGAAATCCACAATATTAATTATCCGATAAAACTACAAGAATTACCTCGTCTATCTTTAATCGAAAGTAAAAATTTATATCAGAACCTACTTTTTTAAGATTTTATTCTACTAGATTAGAAAAACCTGTTAGATTTACAGAATCAGGCATATCTACTAACAAGAACGAAAAAATGTCAATAATAATTCTAATCAACTAGTTAATGAATTATTCGATATAAGGAAACAACTTTATGAATTAAAAACTCATCTGCATAACACATTATGAGTATTACTAAACAAATATCTAAATTATTTGATAAACAACTTAATATTGAAAATCAATCAAAAGAAATAATACAATTATTAACTTTAAATCTATAATCTAAAATAGTTATTGAAACTAAAGAAATAAATGAGATTTATCAAATTTTAGGAACTCTAAGTCAATATTATGAAAAAATAGTTAAAAATGTACCAAAAATTAAAAAAATAGAAAAAAAATAAAAACATTAGTGGATCAAAAATTGGCATAATAATGACATCTACTGAAGAGCTATTATCTTTATCTTTTGATGTAGACAGATAGTTGGTACACTGATGGGAGGTATACTGCTGAAGTTGATGACAAATAGATTGCTTCCATTCTTCTGATAATATACCGAATACTTCGGATATGGTGGAGAACTATTCTTCAAATTGTTTGATTAATTGGAAAGATTCGGTAGAGATGGATGTTCGATAGGTTGATGTCACCAAGAGATTGGGTCCTTGATAATTAAATTTAATTAAAGCTTTCGGAGTGATTTTTAAGCACTGTTGATAAACACCTTTAATGAAACAGAGATTGAACTGATTGCTTAGATCCCAAGTGACTAAAGTATAGATTTTACATAAATGAAGTTTTCTGCATCGGGTGTTTACGAAGGTCATAACATCATGCTTCTTAGTGTGAGTGTACAAAAAAGCTGACGATGTGTAGGCTTCCTGCCCATAGACTTTTCCTACTTCAGAATAAATTTTTATAAGTGAACTATAATTACAAAAATTTCGATAAAATTTTCTCTATTTTTATGATATTTAACTCCTTGTTAGATAAAACAATTTAACTCAACAAGACAGCCATTAATGACACCAGACATATATAACATTATTATTCTCCATAATACACATATATTTTTGTTTTAAATTCCATACATCAAATTACATTGAAATCAAATTTTATACGTCAAAGTACAACAATCAGAATATAAGTGTAAAGTTTTGATACTTCCAAGTTGAAGTACATGCTCCTGGTGGGTCAAAGATCCTTTAATGTGTACGGGTAGAATCTCTCTGTTGGTCCTCCACGTTTGTTAGCAGAATTATGTTCTAAAATGGATATTGCCTCTGGTGATGCCCAATACTATTTCCAATGACTTTATATTTCTTCAGATATATATGGTGGTCGTACACCATTCTTATGTATTGAAGCAAGAAAGTCTTTATAATGTATACGAGCTCACCTTTCCCATACATTATAAATTACAGCATCAAATTTTGGATCCTAAAAAAATTCTTTCTGAAAGAAAGAAAAACATACTTGATGTGCCCAAATAAAGTTCTAAAAATACCTAGGCTATCCTACTCGCAAGTATACAACGTAGTTGTAGTTGATTACCTAGGTTCATCTCCCATGGAGGTGAAATTGGTTCACTTAAATTAATCTTGAACAAAAATAAAACAGATGTAATCCTAAACATTATATCCCAATTTGTTGAGTGAAAGCTTTAAAGAAAATCACAAAATTAAACTAAAAAGTAAAATGATTCAAACGGAAACAAAAACAAATAAATTAATAAAAAAGGGAAACTCTTGAGAATTAATTTCACTAATTTAATCTCCTATGCATAACTAAGGAGAAATGATTGGATAATTGTCTCACTAAAATTAACAATTGGGTTCTAAGATCAACTAGAATAATAAACTAATTCTAACTTTCTTATTCAACAAGTTATCATATGATTTAATTAAGGAAACCTGACTACTAATTACCACTTAAGTTAATATATTTCTAGTTCTTAACCTAAATGTCTATAGTTTCTTTTGCCATATTAAACTTCTTCTCTCGACCCTTCATTTAATACCAAAATGATGCAAAGTTTGGTCATGCTATTACATCCATTCAGTTAAGAAACTATAGCAAACATAAGACAACAATATAGTCCCTCAATCATGCATATTTGACTAAAATAGCTATATTAATCCTTAAGAAAAAGAGATCAGCCCATCGCAGAAATAACATGATCCATCATATTTAAATACTTCAATCACATCTTCATCAGTATAGGAGAAGTATTTAAGCAAAAAACCAAGTAAATAACTAAATGAACTATCAAAAGACAACTAAGTATCAGTCGATTAAGCCAACAGGGTAGTAATTTCAATATACAACAGAAAGTAAAACACAAAGAAATAATGCAACAAATGAATAACAGAGCAAGCAAAAAAAGATCGGATGAGGGAGTTGTTATGGTCTCCTGCACTCTCAAGGTCTCTACATTGGCTCTCGCCTTTTGCTCCTACTTGGTTCTCACCTAGATGATTGGATGCTCAAGTTATTTCCACCTCTCTATTGTTCTTCTTCTCCACTTCACCTAATTGATCTCTACTTTCTCTTCTCTCTTCTCTGCCTTCTTTCTTTCCCTCTTTTTTGTCCCCGAATAAGTGTATATGTATTAAGAATGTGTATGGAAATGATAGAATCATATAATATTCCGCCATATCTTAATTCTAGCCCTTTTTTAGCCTTTCCCTTTTCTATTTATAAGTCGAGTTTAGGTTTATAGTAGGTTTTATCTGCAACATCAAAACCCTATAATGTTAGACTATAAAATAATGCTCATGGGGGTAGGTATGGCAGTCACGGGTGTGACTTATTATTACCCCCATGCAATCATGGTCACTTACATGGTCATAGGTGTGACCATGTAACTCACTGGTGACCATGTAATTCACACTCGTGAGTTACATGGTCATAACTACATGGTTATAGGTGTGAACATATAACTCACGGGTGACCATGTAAATCCAACCCGTAAGTTAAATGGTCACAGCTGTGACCTTGTAATTCATATGCCAAACCTGTAACTTACATGATCACACTGTGTGTGGTCATGCAATAAACGTGTGTGACATGCAAAATTCTTATAATTTCCATGAAATATTCACAAGACAATCAAATTAACATTCATGCAATAGTCACACCATTTTCACTCAATTCATCTCACATTTGAATCAAAACACAAGGATTTGTAACCAAAATTAAGAAATGAAGGCAATTAAAAGTAATAGAAACTAGACATGACAATACTATAAGTACTTATAAATGACAATATTTATCTAATTAAGGTATAAAATTAAATAAAATAAAAAAGATTAAAGAATATATTTTGTGTACCTCAAACCTGATAATAAAAATCCTTTTTTTGCTGAGAGACATTCTTCCATATATAACCCTCAAGATCTATCCTCTCCTTAAACTTAGAAGAGATATTTCTTGAGCACGTTCCAAATAGAACCAACCTAATATATAAGTTATTTTATCTCATTTTCATGTTAAACCTATAACTTCAGTGTAAACCTATGATGTTATCATGTATTACAAAATTTTTAAAATTTTACTTAGAAATTGTTAACAATTATGATGTAAGTTCTTCCATCAACTCCCTTAGCTCCAAGCTGGAGGTCGTCTCCCTCATCGGTAACATTTACCCCTAATATCTCTGTCGGTATAGGGGTGGTGGATGATGTAGGGCTGGTGGATGGTGTAGAAAGGCTAATGGATGGTATGGTAGTAGGTACAAGAGGTGATACCTCATTAAGAAGTGTAGTAGCATTTGCAGAATGTGATGCTTCACTTAGAAATGCACTAGCTTCTCCAAATAGTGGTAACCTGAATATTGGCCGCATCATATCCTATTTTATTTTTTATGGCATATTTTTAACCTAAAATTTACATTTCAATGAATTTTCCAATAACATAACAAAACAAATTCAATATATAACAATATATTGCTAATGGAATAATAGATTTATTCATATAATGTTCTATTACAAACACAAATTAATTGCTATCAACACTTCATTGTAAATCAAAATCATCTTCTTCTTTTTCTAAAGAATTAAAATCAAACTTAGGCTCCTCTTCAAATATCTCACCCTCCTCATCCTCTCCAGATGAAATTTCAACATATTCTTTATTTGGATTGTTCAAAGGTTCATTCTCATCATATGTTGCACATGCATTTATTTCATAAACATCTTCTTAAAACGCTTCACTTTCAATTCTCTTATTTTTCTCCTTTGCCATGTAATTCAAAAACACCTCTAGGTTTTACTTTGTATACAGCCAATCAATTTAGTTTATCTCGTCATAAGTTGGGAAAAAGGACATAATACAGCAGGATCGCTTGCATTGCCAACACGAACGGTTCAAATTGTTTAAATCTTTTTTGCTCGTTGATTTGAACTAGATTATATCGTCTGTGCACTTCTGCTCCAACATTAGGAGTTGGATTAAACATAAATATCACATTACGTATTATTGGCAATGCAAGGTACTCTATTTCAAGTATCTCAATAATTTTACCATAGTAATCCATCAATTTTCCCTGTATGCAAACCCCATTATTTACTGTTACCATGCTATGATCATAATATTATGTATGAAATTTGTATCCATTAAGAAAATACACTGAATATGATTTAACAGTTTACAATGGTCCTTTCATAAGATTACATATGAACTTGTTCTCTATTGGATTTTCTGAGGCCTACAAAAAAAACAATTTATCATATTAAATAGTATAATGTCATCTAATCACTTTGATATGATAATTTAACCATTTCAATTATCACAAGTAAAAACTTACATATTTCTCGAACCATAGAGGAAAGTATCTTTCAACTTCTTTATTGATATCATCCTGTGTTGTTTCGGGAATTAGCTTGGGAAACCATTCCTCATATAATCTAAAAGCATTATTATGTATTTTATTTGTGAACAATAGTAACTTCATAAACTCAGATAATCTATTTCAAAATCAACTTAAACTTATTGCACGAAAGGTTGAATCTCTTAACAATTCAATAAAATATAACCATGGACAACCTCTATTTCTCCTACCGTTAACATTCTTCTTATTAAACATCTATATATTCATCCTGGATATGTGAAAATAGATAAGATACCATCAACATCACCTGTTTCTCGCCCATCATCATTATAAGGAACTTTTCTTTCTTTTGTGTTCACATACGGCTCAAAATAATGTGAACAAAATGTATTTGCTTCCTACACTAAATAAGCATTACATATCGAGCCTTCAACTTTAGCCTTGTTTTTTGACATTTTTCTTCAAGTGATGCAAATACCTACATTACAAATAGGGTTATTACAATTTTATGACCAAAACATACTGTAACTTTTATTTAAATATTAACTCTAATTACCTCTCAAATGGATACATCCAACGATATTAAACCGGACCAGTAAGTTTAGCCTCATGTGCTAAATGTAAAGGTAGATGCTCCATACAACCAAAGAAGCTTGTAGGGAAAATAAATTCCAATTTGCATAAGATAACTAGAATTTCCCTTTCTAGTTTTTCCATTTCAGTCAACTTTATTTCAGATGATGTTAAGCTTTTGAAAAGCAAACTTAATTCTGTTATAGCTTCCTAATCCCTATTCGGTCGCAACTCTTGAAATGAAATTGGAATTAGCCTTTGTATAGACACATGAAAATCATGATTTTTCATCCCAAATAATTTGTACTTCCTTATGTCCACACACCTTGCCAAGTTCAAAACATAACCATTAAGAAACTTTAGACTTTTCAACCATTCACACAAACACACCTTGCCAAGTTCAAAACATAACCATCAAGAAACTTTAGACTTTTCAACCATTCACATAAAATTTTCCTTTTATTTTTTGTCCAAAGTGTAATATACTTTTGGATATTTATCAATACGAAGATCTTTATCTAACTCATTCTTTCTACAAAAAAGTTTCAAACCAGCTCGTAATTTTGCATTATCCTTTGTCCCCTCTTTAATGTGCATTATGGTGTTGAACAAATTGTTAAAAATAATTTTTTTAATATGCATCACATTTAGATTATGAAGTATCTAATTGCTTTTCTAATATGGCAAACCCTAAAAGATACTTCGCTTTCTCTAACCAAAGTTTTTACTAATGCTTCTATTAACTTCTTAAGCTTCAAGTTCTGTAACTTTCAACCCTAATTCATCAATCTCTTGCAATATCTCTTAACCAGCTTTCTGAGGGGGAGGAGGTGTTTATACCATCCTATTCTTAATAAACTTTTGTTTATTTCATTTAAACGGATGATCTGGAGGAAGATATTTCCTGTGGTTGTTAAATCAAGATGTTTTGGCCCCGTTAGGAAGATAAAACATATCAGAATCACTAATACAATAAGAACAAGTCAATTCTCCTGTTATGCTCCATCCAGATAACATAACATACATAGGAAAACCACTAATAGTCTACATCAAAGCTACTCTTAACAAAACTTTTGTTTAAGAAACACATCACATGTCTCCACAAAAAATTCCCAAAGATGATGTAATTCAGATAACAATGGCTGTAAGAATACATCAATTTTATGCTTTGGATTCGTAGGCTCGCATAATCACCATCAAGAGCATAGATGTCGCATCCATACATATCCATGGAGGCAAATTATAAGGAGTAATTATGATGGGCCATAATAAATATTGTTGGCTGGATTGACCAAAAAGTCAGAATCTGTCCATCGACAATCCCAACCTAACATTTCGATTTTCAGCTGCAAACTCAAAATAAGTGTTACTGAAATGTTTCTATACTAATGCATCTAATGGATGCCTCATTATTCCATCTTCCTGTTCATGTTCATTATGCCATCTCATGTAAGATACAGTAACATCAAAAGCATTTAATCTTTAAAGTCTCAGAGTTAGCGGCAAATAATACATCTGCTTGCAGGGTATTAATTTCTGCTTCATAAAACACTTTCTAAGTTTAAACCTAGATTGATCGCAAAATTTGCGCTCTTGTAGTTCCACATCATCTTCCCAAAACAATATACATCCAAAATTGCAATAATCAATTTTTTCAACTGGCAATCCAAGACCCCTAATAAGATTTTTCATATTGTAGAAATTATCAACCATTTTATGATCAAGAGGCAATGATTCATTATACCAAGCAAGAATTTTCTCCAAACTTCAATCAGAAATATTCCTTTCAAACTTTATGTTCTATAGCAATCCCCTTACCGTAGGGTACACATCGGGACCCCCGGAGGTCATTCCGGTACATCTCCTACAATAAGGGTGAGCTGTGTTCGATCACTACACTAACTTCACGTGGCATCATGTCATTATTCATTATAAAGCATTATAAGAAAACCACAATGTTTTAAAAAAAAACTCTTTCCTCATTTCATTTCATAAAAACTCGATTGTCTACATTGTATTTTTCAACAATTCCCATACGTACATTGTCAAAACCTAATACAAAAGTACTACCTGAAAGAGGAAAATACACATAGTCTATCTGATCTGCCCAAAAATCCCAGCTGACCAACCTTTGAGCCATGACTTCTCTTGCCAAAATCACCTAAAGCCTCTCACTCGATAAAGTCGTCTCTTGATCTTGAAAAGACCACGTTACAATTTTGGTGAGTTTTGCGAACTCAATGAGGTAACCATCATCGATGGTTCTCTCAATTCATGCATCACATTATTTCACATAACATATAATCACATTGGATCACTTACACTTAATCAATCATGTCACATTGTACATTTAACACTTTATACTCATTCAAATCATGCCTTAACAATGCACATGAGACTCACTTTCTTTCTTATTGTTGTGACCGAGTGCCTATCACAGACCTATACAAATATTGTCCCACAGGGCTCAATCAGACAGAATCACGGAGCTTAGCTCTACGTGCCAAATCAAAAAAATCACACAGCAAAGCTCTACATGGAAGCGCTTCATAATGGCAACTCAAGTCACAATGCCTTTATTTGAGCATGCATTTTATGAAATGCAATAATTTCTGAATATCTCATATATCACAATCTTTTATGAATGTTCAAATGAAATTTCAGAGTCATCGGACCTAAGTCCAGCATTCAACTTTCGTTGAGAATCAAATGACAAATTCATATCAGATGCACATTTAGTTCATCTCATTCAGATACAAGTAGCACTTCAATATCTCAATCCAATATTACAGTCATCGGACCTCCATGTCTGGAATCAACATTCAAGCCACATTCATTCAATTATTTTTTTAACAGCCTTTAAACAACCAGAAATTAAGTGAGACCGTCTAGGTTACTCACAAGTTGCTCCCGAAGCTAATGCCTGGAAGTGCCGGCAACATCTGGAAGTTGACGTTCCAACTGTTCCTCTATAACAAAATAATACACACATATATCACAATCTACACAATTATGCGTGTTCATTAATG
>JAOQML010037224.1:0-10889 GCA_027568935.1 Erythroxylum urbanii
AGGTGACAAGTGGCAGTGACAAGTGTCACTACCACTCACCACTCATCCCACACTATTCTTACATATGAAAGACTAACATTTTTGCTTTTATTCTTGTTTCACAACACATGCTTTTTTTTTCTTCATCTTCTTTACTCTTCTTCTTCTCCATTCACGATACCCATCTCACCTCACGATCTCGAAGCTTACTCTCACCTTTTTTTCCTGCTATTTCCATCTTGTTGTCTTTTTCAATTGTCACTAAAAGACCTGACCCTCCCACCTCTATGATGATGATCGACTGTTGCTTGGAAGCTAGGGTTAAGTGTGATTTGAAGATCTTGAAACTAAAACAAGTAAGTAGCATATTGTTCTCTATGATTTGTTAAATGAATCATGTATGATGATGGTTAGTAATAGATTGATGAGTTAAATGGAGTTGATCATATGCTATAATGTGAATTAAGAAATGGATGTATAAAAGTCTTGCTTGTGTATATACATGATGATTAATGATTCATAAGATGGTGTAGTGATGATTTGAGATAGAATGATCCCTATAATGGTGTAGAAAAAGGGCAGAAAGTTGAATAGATGAATGGATGTTTTTTTAAGCTTTGTTTTCTTTGTATTAACATGGATTGCTTTGGGTGTTATAGAGATGCATTAAAATGAGTTTGAAGCTAATGAAAAAGAGTACTATGGTGTCTTGAAATGAGATGAA
The DNA here is from genome assembly GCA_027568935.1 of Erythroxylum urbanii. Taxonomy (NCBI): domain Eukaryota; kingdom Viridiplantae; phylum Streptophyta; class Magnoliopsida; order Malpighiales; family Erythroxylaceae; genus Erythroxylum; species Erythroxylum urbanii. The sequence continues at coordinate 704 of JAOQML010037224.1, forward strand.
TTAAGGTGATAGTTTAGAAATGGAATGAAGGTGATAATGGACTAAAACATATGTGCAGAAAATTGATAATGAATGTATATGTATAAATGTTTTGTTTTGGTGTCTATAATCAATCATAGAGTATGATTTGTTTGTGATTGATATTGAGCTAAAATGGAGGTAAAAATGAAGAGGAAATGAAGAGGAAAACTTAGGTTTAAGAGATGTGTTTAATAATACTCTTGGAAGCGGAAGGAGTAAGGATTTAGTAAACTAGAAAATGATGGTGATATGTCTTGTTATATATATGATTGATGAATCAAATGAGTAAAGTTTTATGGATTTTAATGCAAATAATATGGTAGTTGAATTAGCATGTAATGAAGTTGCATAAATGAATGTGAATAATGGAGAATTTGGTGTAAAATGATCTTAGTATACATATGAAAATCGTGGGAATGGTTTGTTAAGTGGGATATGCTTCTTACATGTACATTAGGCAGACTTCATGTCTGCTGGGCAGACATTCTCGGGTTTTCTAGCTTCCCAGCTTCATTCATGTTCGTTTGAAGGGACACATGTCCTCTGGGCGGTCATACACTTGATATCTATATAAATGTGCAACTTTGACCTTTTAGACGGTAAAATCTTTTCTCGAAGTCTTCACGAAATTTGTAGAACATGAAGTCCTCTTCAAAAGAGTACTTGAATGACTTTAATCTAACATCCATAGCAAAAGTTATACCCTCTTGTCCCAAAATCATATACATAAATTATTGACTTATCAATGCTTTCCTTTCCTATAATGCATTTAGGCTTGAATGGAGCTTGGAATGTACTTAGTTTGATGAGGAATTATGAGATTAAATGAGTGATATGTTTAGGGTGATGATAGAGGTTATAGCTTAAGAAAAGATTGTTAAACATTAAGTGTGCAAATCTAAAATTTTGGAAATGTTATAAGAATGGAAGTGAACTTATGAAGGTTCATGTGATTCAAAGAAGATGAATGATGTGTATTAAGTAAAAGTTAATGATAAATTGGATATTTTGTGATCTTATAACTTTAGAAAAAGGAGTGGAAAGCATGTATGTGATAGATATATGATTGAATGATGGACTTAGAATAATCTTGTACAAAGGAGGTGTAAGCCTAAATTCAAATTTGGCTTATATGAGTTATGAAGTATAAATGATCTTAAGGTATGAATTAAGTAAACATACCCGAAATAGTCAAATTAAGCATGCATTATACATTACACATATACATATGTATACAATTGAATGTTTATGTGATTGTGCAATTAGTAATGTGTGTACAATGGGTGTATTGTATGATGTTGATACATAGGATAGAACGTCAGCACCCAGATGTTTCTGGATCATGAATGCCAATGCTAATCTGATGCTTATTGTGAGTCGACCTAGATGGTCTCATTTTAATTATTTATCTTGTTCTAAATTTTTGTATTGAATTACTACTGATATGATTATGATTGAGATCATTCTGGACATAAATAGTTTGAGGAGTTTGATAAATGTGAAAATATAGGAAGTGCTTTATTGAATATGAATGTGAATGAAATAAGTGATTCTTAAAATTATTGTTAAATGTCGGACATCGATCCAATGAAAATGTGAATGTGAATGTGAAATTAAATGCATGCGATTGATTGAATATATGTGAATGTGATGCTTTCCATCACATGAATGCATGAACAAATAAAGGCTGTTATGACTAAAGTAGCCACTGAAAAAGAGTTTAAAGCTCAAAAAGTAAAAAAGAGCTCAAAGCTCAGAATGTGATAAGAGCCTCTGGCTCACTATGTATAACGAGCCTTGTATCTCCAACGGATAAGGGACAGTTATTAATGAGCCCGGTATCTATAATGGATACAGGATAGTTACAGGCATTTGGTTACAACGATAACAATTGGAAGTGAGTATCATAAGCATTGTATATATAATTGATATGTATGTTTTAAATGATTTAAATGAACTACTTGACTGCTCTAAATGTGAAATGTGAAACAAGAGATCAAAGTGTTATGTGACGTTGTATGATTATTGGTGAAATGATGTGCATTATATGATGTCATAAAGTGTCTGTGAATTTGAAGTATGAACTGTTATGTTATGTGATATGAGTGAGCCATCGAGAATGGTCCGCTCACAGAGTTCGCAAAACTCACCAAAATTGTAACGTTATTTTTTAGGCTCAGAGGAGATCTCCAGTTAGACAAATTAGAGTCTAACCACTGTATTAAGATACAAGATAGAGGTCAGGATCAGTTGGCACCTACATATGTCTACAATCTCTTTTGTATTTTGAAATGTATTACGCAAATATTGTATAGAGTTGATGTGAATTATAAAGTGTAATGACTTTATGACTGAAAGCGTTTGTAAAATGAAATGATCAAATTAAAAATTGATTTGTTCTCGATGTGTGTATAAATGATATGGGCCATGATTGATTTTTAATTTGATTAAAACATATTTGATGCGTGTGATGTGAGACAAAAATTTGTATTGAGTTGGCTGATTGATCTAGCATGCCATCCTTGTAGAGTATGTTCTCGAATACCGTTGGTATGTTCAGGAATATGCCCTATGAGAGTGGGGTGCTATAAGAGTTAGTATCAGAGCCCAGGCTTAGAGACTTACATAGGCATTTTTCAAAATATGTGTCAAGGTACATGCATTTTAGACATTTCACAGCAGGCAGTGGCAACTGATTCCTAGCCTGAGTCGCATTTACGCGAGTCATACACTTAGCATTTGTTAAGAGTTTGGGCGATTAGAGGCAATGAGAACGATGATAATATGTCAGAATGTGAGAAAATGAAAATTTTGTGGATATTTGGAAATGAGATATAGTACATGGTTCGATATGATAGACAAAGATTAAATGCATTTGTAATTATGGTTATATCATCGAATATGATGTCAATATTGTACTGTAGTGATATATCCTTGAATGTGATATAGATGTGAATATATTGTCGAGAATTGACTGAGGAAAATAGAGATATGATAGAAATGACAAGATTTAAATTGTACAAGCCAAGTTAAAAGAAAACAAAATTTTCCATGACCTTGAGAAGTTGAACTTGGACTTGAAATGGTTGTATGATTAATGTGATAAGAGTTACGATTTAGTATAAGATTGTGTCAGTAGATTTGAGAACAGAACTTCATGGTGGTTATGTATCTATAATTCCGAATTGATTGAGAATATACATATGGAAGATGAAATAAATGATAACTAGAAGATGAGATAAATGATAGTGATATATGTAGGAGTTCTCAAGGTTAAGTTGATTTGTTATTGTGAGTGCATATATGATAATGAGATCACCATGACAAGTGAGATTATTGAGCACATATGTATTATATGTTTGGATAAGATATAGGAAGTGATCAATGACTTATTGAATGCTCTTAAGACATGGTTTCCATAGTTAAAATTATGAGATAAATCAGAGCAACGTATGAAAGCGCTTATAATGATCAATTGGAAATAGATTGAGAGTGTAAATTATATTACTATGTGTGATGAAATTGGGGAAAAAGAAACAGGGCACGATCGTGGCGTAGTCCCCACGATCGTGGCCGAGATTATTTGGTTTTGTCATCATCATGGGAAGGTCTACCATGATCGTGGGCTAGCACAAAAGGAGAAGTGTTGTCAATTGAGAATAAGGTATCATTAGCATAAGTTATTAATTAGTGACTTGTTAAAAATACATCTCTGGATAAGATGTGATGACCTTGATGATACATACCTAAGCATATGAGACAGTAAACATGTTTACTACTTCATCAAGTTTCAGTAAGTATAACGTTATAATCTTGTAAGAAATGATAGAAATTGATCTTATTGAAGTAAAGTGTCTAATAAGTAATCATGAAAATAGTTGATTGATAAGGATTACGTGAACAGTGTAGATGATAGTAACAAGAAATCTTCTTTCAAAGAAGATTTTCACCAAATTAGGTCAAGTAGATCAGATGGTTTACTTCTAAGAATGAATGGATATTGAATGAATCAGAAGTGAATATTGCAGTCCTATTTCTAATTGAGACTCAGGCATAAGAAGCTAAAAGTACTACCTATAGAGATTATATGTATCTTGTTGATGAAAGGAAACCCATTTACATTATTAGGTTCATGAAATTGAGATGATGTTGTTGCAATTGCTAAAGGAAGTTAGATCTACAATGTATTCTATATCAGTATATTCAGAAGGTACAAATCAGATTTGATGTTGGTGTTCAGAAAAGTGACAATAGAAAATAAATTGAAATGTGTGGAGAAACTAGTGCGAATAGTTATACATAAGAATAAGTCAATAAGAAATTAGAAGAAATCGAAAGAATAGAGAAAATCATTCGAGAAGAGAAGTTAATTGAGAGACTGAAAGTAACATGAGACAGTATTACCTCATTTGAGGAAGTAGTTATTTAAGGAATTACGAGAACTAATTATGAGCACATTGAGTTTGGCAATATCTGTTTAAGTTAACAAATGCCCCCGACAGTATTATGATATTGAAGAATAAAGTGTTCCAACTTTGCTTGGATTAATAAATGACTGTGATCATAGATGATATTTTGAGTATATTCGAAAAGTAAAGAGAGCATTTTGAACATTCGAGGTTAGTCTTATTTTATCATGAGGGGGAAATAATTATATGCCAAGTTTAGTAAGTATGAATTTTGGCTGGATCAAGTAATATGATGGCTCATATAGTACCTGAACATGGCATATTGGGAAACCTAAAGAAAATAGAGGTAATGAAGAAGTGAGAAACTCTGAGGAATATTTATATGAGATCCGAAGTTTTCTAGAATTAGCTGGATATTGGATGCTACTAGAGGTTGTTAAGGAGTTTTTAGTGATCTTGCCTTTGACAAGACTTCTAAGAAAAAATGTGATATTTAGATGGAATAATGAATGTAAAAAGAATTTTGAGGAATTAAAAACACCGAATAATTATAACATTGGTGTTAGCTTGGAGATTTTGTAATATATAGTTAAGTTTCACATCAGGAGATTAAGATGTAATCTGATGCAGCAAAATAAAGTGATTTTTATATGCATCGAGACAATTAAAGTCTCATAAGTTGAATTATTCGATATATGATTTAGAATGTGCTGCAATAATAATCATTTTGAAATTCTTGGAGACATTATATGTAGGGTGGAACATTTCAGATTTATTCAGATCATTAAAGATTAAGGTAATTATTGAATTTGAAAGAGTTGAATATGAGACAGAGACAATGGATAGAATTACTGAAAGATTTTGATTGTACAAATAAATATTATCTAGTAAAGCTAGTGATTTATCTGATGCATTAAGCAGAAATTCCAATAGCAGTATAGCACAAATTCCGATATTGAGATTATCAAATCTAGTGCTATAAAGAACATAGAATGATTGAGTTGAAATTGGGCCAAAATGAAGTGTTATTAGCTACATTGAATTTAAGATCAGTTTTGTATGGAAGGATTAGAAAAGCCCAAAAGCGAGGATTCAGAATTAGTGAATCTTATTAAGAAATTATAAATGAATCCGAATTTTGAATTTGAATTGGAAGATGATACTTTATGATTGAGGCAAGAAATATGTGTATCCGATGTAGATGATTGAGAAAAGAGATTTTTGGAGAAAGCACAAATAACAACCCATGATATACATCCTGGTAGTAATACGCTGAAACAATATTTAGCGGTCAAGGATGAAGAAGCAAATGGCCGACTGTATGATTAAATGTTTGATTTGCTAACAGTCTTAACTGTTGGAGATATCCTAGAGCGTACATTTTGGAGTTCATAGGAACATAAGGTCAACATACAATTTTAATTGATTTTAAGCATAACAATCATTATCACCGTAACATCGGTAGAACATCATATAAGGTGTTACACGATGGAAAGAATCGTCTGCCTTTATATTGAGATAAAGAAGACCTAAGAATAGTTGAAGGCCAGAATCGATTCGAGATACTATTGATAAGTGAAATGAATCTGTAGTAGAAATTAAGTGATTCAAAATAAAAAGAAGTTCGGTAAAAAGGATACATTGAGCCGAAATGTATTGGTCCATATGAAGTATTAAGGAAAATAGGACTATTAACTTATGAATTAGTCGGATCAACAAAAGATATATTAGATTCGTACTGTATTACATGAGTATGTTAGGAGATATCGGTATGATCCGAGATATATGTTATTGACACAGGAAGTGAGATTGTGAGTAATCTAATATATATATATATATTAAGGAACTAGTTAAGATAGTGTGGTATCTGAATAAGCAATTGAAAAGATCGAGTGATTCCATTGACTATAGTCAATTGGAAGTAAATATTCGAGTAAAGTAGTTACATAAGAAATAGAGGAGCATACAAGGAAATAATATCCCCACTTATTCGATGAATCAAGTAAGAATTTCGATGACAAAATTTCTTAAGGAGGGGAGAATTATAACATCTCATTTTCCCATGCTAAGGGTTAGAATCTTTAAATACTGTACATGAGAGAAATCAATAAGAAAATTAAGAAATGCACTTCATGCTCATGCATAATATAACATACATACACGTGAATTTGATTATTGCACACATTACAATGATTGTTCATGTATTCATTTGACATTTACTAGGTATAATTGATTTACAAAAGATTATGATGTGAATTATGGATTATATGTCTTGAAAATTGAATTGGTGCGTATAAGTACTGATTTAGAATTTTTGGTGAAATTTGAGAATTTTCTGAGATTAAGGGAATTTTTAGACTAGAAAAAATATCAAATGGCGAGACAATTGATGAATGGTAATAGAAATAAGTGTCAGATGGCAGTAGAATTTTTGATGAATGACATTAGGATTTAATGACATATGTCATTGAAAATTTGGAGTCAATTGAATTAGAAATTGGAGACAAATAAACTAGTTATTAAAAAGGGTCCAAATGAGACCATAAGAAGGTGACAAGTGTCACTACCACTCACCACTCATCCCATACTATTCTTACATATGAAAGACTAACATTTTTATTGTTTTTCATTCTTGCTCCACGACACATGCTTCTTTTCTTTATCTTCTCCATTCACGATACCCATCTCACCTCACGACTTGGAAGCTTGCTCTCACCCTTTTTTTTTGCTATTTCCATCTTGTTTTCTTCTTTATTTTTCACTAAAAGACCTAACCCTATCACCTCCATGATGATGATCGATTGATGCTTGGAAGCTAGGGTTAAGTGTGATTTGAAGATCTTGAAGCTAAAATAAGTAAGTAGCATATTGTTCTTTATGATTTGTTAAATGAATCATGTATGATGATGGCTAGTGATAGATTGATGAGTTAAATGGAGTTGATCATATGCTATAACGTGAATTAAGGAATGGATGTGTAAATGTCTTGCTTTTGTATATATATGACAATTATTTAGACCTTGGTTCTTGTTTCGCGATGACAAAACGCCAAAATTGGGGGAACTTTTCAAATAAAATGAAATGAAACTACAATAAAGATAAAAAGAACTCATGGTGGGAGTAAAAACAAATACACAAACAAATAAAATAAAAGGAGCAAAAGAAGTGCATCGTAGAGCTAACGGAAGTCACGATCGTGACATTTTATGAATAGTGGGGGTTTTTCATGATCGTGCATGTGCATGATCGCGACATTAATGAAAATTTGGGGTTGTCATGATCATATGCATGTGCATGATCGTGCAATCCTGACTGCATATTCCTACTTCAAATCTTCATAACTTTCAATCCCAAAGCCCAAAAATTATAAATTTTATGTTGTTAGAAAGCTAAGAGAAAGAGCTACAACTTTCATGAAGATAATTTTGTCTAATTATGCCTAGATCATTACAATTTATTCATTAAAGGTTCAGAATACATTTTTATCCCTTTTTTTCTTTCCTCTCATCTGTCAATATACATTCTCACAATAACAAAATACCCGAATCTAACAAACACAATTCATACATATAAGACTCCCACTAAAAACAATTGGTTTAGAAAAATCTATTCAAAAGACTTCAACATCTATCAATTTCATTCCCAACCAAAAAAAATATAGCAATTTAACAAAAGCGGAATTTGGACATGAACAGACGAATATTTCTTCTAACTCTTTACTTTCATTCATTTCTCAAATAAAACAGGGTATGTACATTGCTCCAATTACAAACAAAAGCCACATCAGTAGCATAATAAAAAAATACAACATGGATGCCCATGCTTAACATGCTTATAAAGCTACTAAAAATGATCCAAACTAACTTAGTTAGATATGAAATATTTCTTAGAGATTTGCTGAAGTTTTTGTAAGGTTTAATGATCTGCTGATTCTTCACCTGAAGAGTGAAAAATAGTGGGGTAAGCTACGAAACTTAGTGGCTAATACAGCTATAGCCATTAGCGATGAACCACACACACAAACCGAACATATGCATAAATTTATATCACATATAAATATAACAGTCAGATTATTCACAGTACGAGCTTACAAATAACATATTATTACTCAAATCAAATAGTGTATTTTTCAATCATCAAAACATAGCATTTAGTCATATAACGTGTTTAAAAAATTAAAGCAAAATTCACACATATAATGGCTTGAGAGAATTATATGGAACAAAATGACGAAACCAAAGTTTACACCATGAATGAAATGAGTCGATTTTTCGAAGCTCTTATGTCACAAGCGGGCAGTCAGGAGAAGGTTGTTAAGTCAGGAGGACTTTACGATGATTAATTTTGATGACAATCAAATAATAATAATGTTAAAAATAAATGAACTAGTTTGATGAGTGTGTTAAGTGTGCAGAAATGCAAAACACAGAAGGAAGCAAAATACAGAAGAAGCGCAAAACACAGAAGAAGTGCAAAACACAGACGAAGTGGAGATACAGAAGAAAGAAAACACAGACGAAGTGGAGATACAGAAGAAAGAAAACACAGACAAATTGGAGATACAAAAGAAAGAAAACATAGACGAAGTGGAGATACAGAAGAAACAAAACACAGATGAAGTGGAGATACAGAAGAAACAAAACACAAACGAAGTGGAGATACAGAAGAAACAAAACACAGACGAAGTGGAGATACAAAAGAAGAAGCACAAAACACAGAAGAAGTAAAGATACAGAAGAAGCGCAAAACACAGACGAAGTGGAGATACAGAAGAAGAAGCGCAAAACACAGAAGAAGTAAAGATACAGAAGAAGCGTAAAACACAGACGAAGTGGAAACACAGAAGAAACAAAACACAGAAGAAGTAAAATACAGAAGAAGCAAAACACAGACGAAGTAGAAATACAGAAGAAATAAAACACAGACGAAGTGGAGATAAAGAAGAAAAAACACAGAAGAAGAAAACACAGATGATACAAAGCAGAAGGTAGGTTAGTACGTCGAGCAGTTAGTTAGTTGGAGTTAGTTACAAAACTTAACTAAATAATAGTTATCAAGATTCAAGAATCAAGAAGTAGTTGGAGACTTAGACTATAAATACTAGTCGTAGTCGAAGATCGAATAACTTTTCAACTTTTCAATTTTTTGAAAAACTGTTGATCTTACATATTTTGAGCGTTCAAATGTATACTTAGAAAAGAAAAATTATGTAGAGCGACACCAAGAGAGCTAAACCTACTGTAACAATAGCTCACAATATCTTTCTAGTGAGAGAAAGAAAAGGCTAAGAGCCTAGGGAGGCTAAGATAGCTGAAAGAATACTTAGTGTAAGAGACCTAAAGAGGCTCTGGAAGGGAAGAAAGAATACTTGTAAATTTGTTGAAATATAGTGAAAACTCAGACGAATTCTGAAGACTGAATGTAGCCCACGGTTTGGGATGAACCAGTATAAAATCGCAGTGTCTATCTTCTATCTCTCAACTTATTCTATTTTGTTTTTTAAAACAAGCATATAGAAGTCAGAGAAGTTCTTATCAAGAAAAATTAAAGATTTTGTATTCACAAAGAGAATACACAATTCAACCCCCCTTCTTGTGTATTTTGTCTATTGTAAATAATTTCTATATTAACGTGTGATTTACTTCAATTGGTATCAGAGCTCGATTTCCAAGAACCACTTTTACAAAGTGAGGATAAAGATCCATGGCTGAATCACATATTTTTATAGCTGAAGGTGCCTCCGTCACAAGACCTCC
>JAOQML010037235.1:0-10889 GCA_027568935.1 Erythroxylum urbanii
CTAAATAACAAATTAAAAAACTTTGAAGAAGGGGGTGGGGAGACGGAGGGAGACAAAATTTTAAAAAATTTTGAAAAATTTGCAACTTAGTCCCTATATTTTTCAAAATTTTCAGTACTAGCTGATATTTGGCCTGTATTATCAGTACCAACTGGTATTTATACCTGATACCAACCTACTCCGATCTCGTACCATTCTTCACCCAGTACGGTACGAGATTCAAAATGTTGATTCTAACCTTGATCATGAGATAATGAGATGTTACAATTCTCCCCTCCTTAAAAAATTCTTACCTGATTGATAAAACAGGTGGGGATATTGCTTTCTCATGTGCTCCTTTGTTTCCCAAATTACTTCCTTACTCGAGTGATTTTTTCAAAGGACTTTTACTAATGGAATCGCTCAATTTCTCAACTGTTTCATCTGATATCCTACTATCTTGATCGGCTCCTCAACATAACTCAGATTACTATTAATTTCAATCTCTTGAGCCGGTAATACATGCATTGGATCTGACCTATATCTCCTAAGCATACTCATGTGGAATACATTATGTATCTGAGACATTTCACTCGATAAGGCTAATATGTATGCCAATGGTCCTACCGTCTCAATAATCTCGTAAGGACCAATGTACCTAGGGCTCGACTTACCATTCTTGTCAAATCTCAACACTCCTCGCCAAGGCGAGACTCTCAGAAATACTTTGTCTCCTACACTGTATTTCATATCCTTTCTATGGTGATCTACATAACTCTTCTGTCTATCTTATGCTGCTTTTATTCGGCTTCAGATCAGTTTCACCTTATCCATAATATCTTGTATCAATTCTAGGCCTTTGACCATTCTTAAACCTTCCTCATCCTAATATAGAGGCGATCAACATTTTCTACTGTACAATGCCTCATAAAGTGCCATTCCAATACTATTGTGGTAGTGGTTGTTGTAAGCAAATTCAATCAAGGCTACGTTTTGATCCCAAGCTCCTTGAAACTCCAATACATACGCTCTAAACATATCATCAACAACTTTGATTGTCCTCTCACTTTGCCCATCTGTTTGAAGATGAAATGCTTCAATTTTGTACCTATAGTTGACTGTAGACTCTTCCAAAACTTGAAGTAAATCTGGGATCCCTGTCTAATACTATGGACACTGGTACCCCATGTACTTTAACTATCTCATTCATATACCTCCGTGCTAACTGGTCTAGTGAGTTATTCTCTCACACTGGTAAGAAATTAGCTGTCTTAGTCAATCGGTCTACTACAACCCATATAACATCATTTTGTCTTAGAGTTTTAGGCAATTCCATAATGAAATCTATTGTGATTCGTTACCATTTTCACTTCGAAATAGGCAACGAATGAAGCTTTCCAACTGGAGCCTAATGCTCAGCTTTAATCTATTGGACAGTTAAACATTTAGCTATATAGTCAGCTACTTGCTTCTTCATCCCTGACCACCAGAAATGCCACTTTAGCATATTATACATCTTGATAGTACTAGGATGTATAGCATATGCTATTACATGCGCCTCCTCTAGAATTTCCATTCTCAATTCATCCACGTTAGGCATAGACAACCTCTGTTTTAACCACATTGTTTCATCTCTCAATTCAAATTCAGAATCTAAATTCATCCTAATTTTTTAAATTGGCTTCACCATTTCAGGATCTTTACTCTACACTCTTCTAATTCTATCATGCAACATCAGTCTCAACCTTAGTGTGGCTATCAATTCTTTATTATGCTTTAGATGCAACTCCGCATTCAAAGCTCTTAATTGAATCAAGTTTGGTAACCTCGATAACTAAATCTGAGCCACACTGCTATTCGACTTCTTACTTAATGCATCTACCACTATATTAGCTTTCTCTAGATGATACTCAATCGTACAGTTATAATCTTTTAACAACTCAATCCATCCTCTCTGTCTCATGTTCAACTCCTTCTGACTCAGCATATACCTCAAGCTCTTATGATCAGTATATATCTTGAATGTCTCTCCATATAAATAACGACTCCATATCTTTAAAGCAAAGACTACTGCTGCAAGCTCTAAATCATGTACCAGATAGTTCATCTCGTGAGACCTTAATTGTCTCGATGCATAGGCTATCACCTTGCTATACTGCATCAACACACATTCTAATCCTTATTGCGAAGCATCACTGTATACTATATAACCACCAATTCCCAATAGAATAGTCAACACTAGCGCTATCGTCAATCGATGTTTTAGTTCCTCAAAAACTTCTTTGACACTCACCATTCCATCTAAAGACCACATTCTTCCTCAGAAGTTTAGTCAGAGGGGTTGAGATCAAAGAAAACCCCTCGACAAACCTCCGGTAATATCTGGCTAATCCTAAGAAACTTCGAATTTTAGATACATTCTTTAGAGCCTCCCATTTCATTACTGCCTCTATCTTCATTGGATCCACTTGAACATCTTGCCCATTTACTATATGACCCAAAAACACTACTTGACTTAGCCAAAACTCGCATTTACTGAATTTGGCATATAGTCATTTCTCCCTCATAATTTGTAGTATCACTCTCAAGTGCTCAATATGGTCTTCTCTATTCTTCGAATACACCAAAATGTCATCAATAAACACTATCATAAAGCGATCCAGGTAGGGCTGAAATATCTTATTCATCAATGCCATAAATGCAACTGGGGCATTAGTCAACCTAAATAGCATTACTAAAAACTCATAATGTCCATGCCTACTACTGAAAGCACTCTTTTGTACATTAGTCTCTGCTATCTTCAGCTGATAATACCTAGTCCTCAAATACAATTTAGTGAACACCTAAGTTCCCTGTAACTGATCAAATAAATCATCGATTCGAGGCAACAAGTACTTATTCTTCACTATGACTCGATTCAGTTGCCTATAATTGATGAACAGTCTCAACGTTCTATCTTTCTTCTTCATAAATAAGACTGGAGCTCCCCAGGGTGACACACTGGGTCTAATAAATCCCTTCTCTAGCAACTCCTGTAACTAAGTCTTCAACTCCTTCAATTCTACAGATTCCATCCTATATGGGGGAATAGACATAAGAGCAGCACCTGGAACTAGATCAATTGTGAACTCTATTTTCCAATCTAGAGGTAAGCTAGGTAACTTTAGAGGAAAAACATCTAGGAATTCCCTAACCATAGGAATGTCCTATATATTCTGCTCAATTCGAGTATCAATGACGTGGGCCAAATAAGCTTTACATCCCCATGCATCATCCTCAAGGCATTCATAAATGAAATCAGACTGGCTAGCACTACTTGGCTAATTCCTCTGAACACTGCTCTAGCTGATTATGAGATTCAGGTATTACCTCCTTAGTATAACAATTCATGATAGCCCTATAAGCAATGAGGCAATCCATATCTAGGATAACATCGATTTCCTTTTAATGATAACAAAATCAAGTCTGCCTCCAACTCTGCTTGATCAATTCGAATCAAACACCTTTTGCAGACTTCCCCTATCATGGTGGTACTACCTATCGGTGTACTCACCTCTAATCAACATCTCAGTAACTCTCTATCACAATGCAACTTAGATGCCACATGCGGTGCGATAAAGGAATTTATAGATCCAGGATCTAGCAATGCAAAAGCCTCAAAAGTAAATGTTGGTAACACATCTGTAACGACGTCTGTTGAGTCTTGAGCCTCTTGTCTCTTCATGGCATATACACAGGCTTGAGACTGTGGTTGATTCCTCAGCACCTCAGTCCTACCAATAGCACTCATAGAACTCATTCTGTCTCTGCCACGGCCTCCTATCTAGACCCACTGGCTCGGCTCTACTGAACCGTAGTTTTTGTTGCTGCACTTCCTCTCCTACCAGACTGTGCTCCAAATACAATAGAATAGTCCCTGATCTAATGATCAAATGAGCCGCATCAACGGCAAGCTCTGATCAACTTCCAGCATTCACCATTGTGTTTCTTCCCACAATGCTCATAAGTTAGCAAGTGACCCAATACTGCACCTTTGTTATTGCCAGACTGAACAAAACTACCCTTCTATCTGAACCCTGACTGTCTTGATCCAGTCGGTGGTCTAAAAGCTCGATTCTGATGCTTGCTAAACCTTCTGCTAAAACCACCCTGAGATTCACTGGGCCTCTTCTGTCTAGACTCTAATCTATACTCAGACTGACTGTCCTTCAACAATTGCTCAATGAGGATCGACGTAGCTCGTAGTTTCTTAAAACTACCCAGGTTAGAAATGGCTAACCTTGTCCAAATCTCCATGTTCAGTCTGTCTTCAAATCTCCTACACTTGTCTTCCTCAATAGGAATTAAGGCAATAGCATATCCCATTAGCTCATTGAACTTAACCTTATACTCTGCCACAGACAAACTGCCCTACTTCAGATCTAGAAATTCCTTCATCTTTCTGTCCATGCAGATCTTGGGAATATAATTTCCTCGATGACCCTCAGGAAGTCTTCCCATCTCAAACTACAAGGCCTAATGGTACTGCCTGGAATAGTTTTCCACCACTGGTAAGCTTGCCTTGCAATAGAGAAACATCATGGTCGAACCTTTCGTTCGACTCACAATCTATCTGATCAAAGACTCTCTCTGTTCTCTCTAACCATCCCTCAACCTCTACAGGGTCTGTGCTTCTGTAGAAGTCCATAGTTTCCTCATTTTGTAGTTTATCGTACCTCCTTTCCCTTCTCTCAGGAATTCTTGGAGGCATTCCCTCATGTCGAGACACAGACGACTCTCTACTGACTTTTTCTAATCTTAGGTCAGTTGATTATTCCACTTAATCACCTATGATAAATGAACTATAATAAACAAGAAGTTCAATTACTATTTGCAATTCTCCCAAGATTTCACGCTTAACATTCATATATATCCCATTGGATGCCAACCATGCTCTGATACCACCAACTATAACACCCCACTCTCATCTGACACATGTCCATATGCCCTTCAGACAAATGTGCACATGCCCGACAGAAATGGCATGCTAACTATTTCATTTTCACTACATTGCATGGCATTATAATTAAATCACAACTAACATAATGTGTAAAATCCCAAAATTTCCTCATTTCATTTCAAAACCCTAATTTACAACGTAGAATTATATCTATCATCTATGTTTACACAATATCAACCTATCAAATTCCACAGCTCTGTCTACAAAATATGCTACATATATGAGGAATTAACAATTCAGTCCTAGCTGACCGACCTTTGAGCCATGTCTTTTATCCAAAAGTTGCATAAAATCTCTTCTAAGTAGTCTTAGAAGCTAAGTCGTCGCTCTCTCAAACCTAAAAATGTCAACATTGTAAGTTGGTTCAGTTTTGCGAACTCAGTTGAGTAACTATCCTCGATGGTTCTCTCTTATCATGCAACACAACAATTCATGTTATCATACAATTCACATCATATCGATTATCATCAAGTAATATCATGAAACACTTTGTTCATAATGATCACATTTCAACAATGCCACATAATTCATGATTTCATTGCGATCATACAGAACATATTCATCGATAAGTTTTCATATATTTCATATAAGAAAAGTTCTTAAGACATTGTAGTCGTTCATTTTATTCATATCAAATGTGTATTCAATGTTTATGAGACTCAAATTCATTTATTACGTTGTTATGACCGAGTGCCTTTTTCACTATACTAGATGTGGAGGATTGCAAATAACATGTATTTGTAAATGAACCTAAGCCAAATATCTTTCCACAATAGTCCCTACTACCCACTTCATGAAGATAGGTTTGAGTCTCATCAACATCTTTAAACGACTGATACTATCGTTGAATGGTTTCTTGTATTTGGTCCTATAAGATGGTAATGTTTATATTAGTAAGTGATAATTATTAAGCATTAATATTAAACTATAAATTTCACATACATTTAGTTATCTACAAAGGCTGTTGATGAATGTCACACTGTCATGCTTCTTAGTGTGAGTGTGCAAAAAGAGTTGACAGGATGTAGGCCTCATGCCTATAGACTTTTCCCGCATAAGAATAAAATGTTATAAGTGAACTAGAATTTATAAAAATTTCAGCAAAGTTTCCTTTATTTTATGATATTTACTCCCTATTGAATAAAGAAAAGAAGTCAACAACACAGCCATATATAGCACCAGACATTTATAACATTATCATTCTCCAGAATACACATATTTTTATTCTAAAATTCACACATCAAATTCACTTAAATTGCAGCAAAGTAAAGAAATCATAATATAAATGTAAAGTATAGATACTTACAAGTCTCTCTGCATGCTCGTGGTGGGTAATAGATCCCCTCGGTCCTCCACATCTGTTTGTCGAATTATGCTTTGAAATGGACATTACCTCAGGTGATGTCCAATACTGCTACCAACAACTCCATATTTGTTCAAAAATGTAAAGTGGTCATACACCGACCTTGTGTATGGCAGCAAAAAAGTCTCGATAATGTGTATGTACTCGTCTCTCCCATACTCTATAAATGATCACGTCAAATTAAGAATCCTAAAAAAATTCTTTCTGAAACAAAAGGAAAAACATTAGATAAATACTTATAATGTTCTTATAATGTCATAATATTTATCTAATTAATGTATAAAACTGTTAATTAAAACAGAAAATAATAATTTTTGTTGTACCTCAAACTCCTGATAGTAAAATTCCTTTGTGGCCTGAGAGATATTCTTCCATATATAACCGTCAAGATCAATCTTCTCCTTGAATTTGGATGTCATGTTTCTTGACTACGATCCAAATGGAATCAACCTAATATAAAAACTACCATTTTTAAAATTTAAACCTATAACTTAATTATAAACATATCGTGTTTCATGTATTTTCACTTACATATTATTGACAATTGTGATGTAAGTTCTTCCAGCAGGTCCCTTAGCTCCAGGCTGGCGGCCGACTCCTTCATCCGGATTGTTTACCCCTAATATCTCTGTCGGTATAGGTAGTGAATGATGTAGGGGTGGTGGATGGCGTAGTAGCAGGTACGGAAGGTGATGCTTCATCTGTAAGTGTAGTAGCTGGAGGAGGAGGAGGTGATTCAGCTCCAGCTGCTACACCATGAATGCTTCACCTGTACAGTAAGTACCTCTGAATTGTGGTCTAAATCTTAGTCACATCATATCCTGTCTTCTCTTTGGTGGCATATTTCAACCTAAAATTAATATTTGATTGAAATTTCAAGAAATATTACAATTTGAATTCAATATTTATACTTTTCTACTTCAAGTTCATAATTGAACTAAATCCCTTCATATTGGAGTTAATTTAGGCGATGATTGCATTTTTTCCTTTTTAATTCTTCTAATATTAATGTCTATAACATTGCATGCGTTATTGGCTATGGTATGAGGTTCTTCAACCTCTAGCTTTTAGATATACATACTATTAATTGTTTGCATATGGATCCATCCTATGTATCTTAATTAGAATAAATTATAAAAAGACTAGGAGTTTTTAAATGGCATCCACTTAATATGTAACTAACTAGAATAGAATAAAAAACTTAGCAATTGAAATATTAAATTGTTTTCTTGACTCATATTAAATATCATGGAGATGTGTTTAAGTTTGGTAATTCCATCAGAATTAGTCAAGTACAAGTAGAATTGATTCTAGCATATCTTCATTAGGATTTCAAAACCTGAATAAAAATACATCATCACTATTAATACGTACATCCTACAATCCATGAACCTCTAGTTATACATCATCACTATTTAAACCTTCAAAGAATGTTGAAAGGTACTAAATAAAATTCCAACAATCAACCACAATACATTCAAGAAGAATACAATAAGGAAAACCTAAATCATCAATAATTGACCAAATGAAATATATTTCACCAAATGCCTCTAAGCCTACAGTATAATAGATATATTATTGACATGCCATGGAGCTACTTGCAATACCTTCTTTACACCATTAGGATTTCAGAACATGAATAAAAATACATCATCACTATTAATACGTACATCCTAAAATCCATGAACCTTCTAGTTGTTCTTTTAGATTGTTTATACTCAAACATTGTTAATTTAACTTTTTTATTTAAAATTTACTCGATTAAGCTCCTCTTATTAGTTGTTCTTTTATACCTAATTATTTCTTCAAACTATGAAGCCAGGGTAGTTGAAGACATTATGTTATCACCAAAGTTGAAGGTTTTTTAACATATTTAAAATCAAAATGGGTTCTATTGATCACTCTCAATTTGTGTATTGTTTAACACATGAATTGGATTACAATTTCAAATGCAAAAAATGCATAAATGCGAATTTTAAGTTAAGTTTTGAGCCTTTAACTAAAATGAAGTGACTAAAATTAATAATAAAACAACATCTTAAAAGCATCCCTTTATATACGGTGAAACGTGATAAAAATTTTAATTATAAGTTTAACAAATATACATATTTAAATTAAGACCCTAACTACTAATATTATATGATTCTTAGTCAATTAGATAACTAATTATTAATTGTACTTCAATTAGGAATCTAGTAGAATACTTTAATTCAGACTTAGGAATCATATTTCAATTTAGATTCTTAATATCACTAGAAAAGTACAACCTTCATAATTTTTTTCTAATTGCATTAAAATGTAATCTCATAATAAGTCATAGCCCACATAAGAAATATGTAAACAATTTAAAAAACAAATTATACATGATTTAAGCTCTATAATTAAGTAAAATATAGTTTGCCACCAATAAAATTAAGACTTTAATAATGAAAAGCCTTTAAACAATGAAATTAGCCCTAATTACATGAGCTTTTGCCTTTAATTGTTCTTGAATTTTATCTCTTACAATTGATCAAATAAATACATATAAGGGATCCTTTGATTGACTAATCATATTTACATTGGTTCCTTTAACTTTAAATAGAAAGATACTCTCTCTAGAACTACTAGAATATAGAATAGGTTTAGATACTTCATAAGTTTCTTTTAGTTAGTAAAGTATATTCATTTAACAAATAGTGATTCTTTATGATTGAACAGCTTTCACAGTTGCTTATTAAATAAAATCACACACGGAACTTTAATTGGTTGTATACCATACCCACAATTGTTATTGGGTATTGATCAGACATAAAAAATCTGAACCATTTACTTCTAGCATTAATGATGTGTTTTGGGTATACAAGATCAATATAAAAGATCTACAAATACTTTTGGAACAAAATTAAATACAAAAAAGATAGGCTAAACTATACAAACATCAATTGGAATTATGAGTATGTGTTAATAAAGATAGGTTAGACTATGTACAAACACTAATTGAAATTATAAGCATGTGTTTTATTTAAAGAAAAAACTTACATAACAAATTACTTTTAGTGAATCTAAATGGAATGAGATCCTTAGAACATAACAAGAAGTTAAAAAACTTGCTTAAAGAAAACTAAAACTAGAATAAAGAAGTAAACACTAATTTTAGAGTAAAAAGTATATAATAATTGAAGTGAATCTAAAAGAAATGAATTCTTATAACTAATAAGTTTGATAACTTATTCTGAAGAAATCTAAAACCAAAAGTAGAAAATATAACAAAAAAATATAATCTAATTACAACCGATGCTTCTATTATATTCTAAGTATAATGCATTACAAAAATATCAATGTATGGATTTTGTACCTTAACCGATGATTAAACCAACACCGATTTACGACGACACATATAATTAAACCACAAACAGAAACTCAAATGATCAAAGCAGTACACCCAGTAAAAAACAAAACTAACTGACCTCAATTGATGATTAAACAAAGACACAGAAGGAAGGATGGACAAAAACGAAGACGCAGAACAATGACGTAGAAGGGTCTTAAGCACGCGAAGGAAAAAGACGTAGAAGGGAACTAAAGCACACGAAGTAGCAGAACGAAGAGGTAGAAGGGATAGAGAGAAAATAGGACAATGATAAAGAACTGGTGGTAGAAGAGAAAACGAAAGAGAACTGGCAAAAATGAAAGAGAAAATGAAGAAGAAAACGAGGGGGGAGCTTCGGTCGTATAGGTTAGACGCTTAACCAAAACGACATCGTTTGGTGTTAAACAAAACAACGTCATTTTTTATTTATTAAAAACATCGACACTGAAGCCAATGATGACATTTAGGTTTTCATTTTATCAATTTAAGACAGAAACGAGTCTCGTCGGTAAATATACCGACATAAATGGATATTCTGTTGCTATATTTCATTTGAAAATTCCCCGCGATAATTTCCCTCCATCTTTACTGATGGAAAATTTGTCCGTCACTAAATGCATATTTTCCAACAACTTTATTGACAAGCATTGATTTTCTGTCGTTGATTGCCGACGGTATTTGTTCTGTCGGTAATATTTCGTTGCTAATTTATTATTTTCTTATAGTGAATTATAACACAATTAAACTAGAAAAAGAATAAAAGCACCTGTATGGAGTTGGAAGAAGTATGCAGGAACAACAAAACACTGATAACTTGATAATATTTCACAACGATATATAAATGGTATTATATTTGTGATAAAGGAAAAAATAAAGAGCAAATTTTAATGATAGAGAAACACTAATTTCTAAAAATACAAAAAATTAACATATTTAGGAGTAAATTATATTATAATTTATTAACTATTCTAAGTTTGCCAAGCTAAATATTATCCTATTTTGCAAGTTGTGGAAATGAATGAATATTATTTTGTCAAGCAACTAGATAAAGGTCTAAATTATTAATAATTTTTATTAAATTTTAAGTAATAAAAAATTTTCTTTTATGGTAATTAACATATGGTAAATGTAGTCTATCATATCAATTATTTATGGTATTATTTAATTATTAGATAAATTTTATAATATTTTATTAA
>JAOQML010037263.1:0-10888 GCA_027568935.1 Erythroxylum urbanii
TATATGAATGCATGCATATGTCACTATACATTTATACACTCCTAAACATGGCAATTTACCAATATACCCTTCCTATTAGTGAGAGGATGTTACACGATAAAACACAGAGATAGGTGGTCAACCCAAACAATAAAAGTCATCCACAGATGATAAAACACAGACTATAGGGGTCAACCCAGATGATAAAAGTCAACTGCAGATGATAGAACCCAGACGATAGAACATAGACCATACGTAAACACAGAAGATGGGCCAACCATGGATAATATAAGAAGTTAAGTCAGTATGATTGAACTGTCACTTATTTGGAATTAAACACAAAATTCACTAATCAAGGATTAAGAAGTGATTATCCAGGATCAAGAAGCAGTTAGAGACTTAGGCTCTAAGTACAAGTCAAGGGACAAAATGTTGAAGAGATTAAGATGAAAATCTGCCATGATTAAGGATCCTACGTGAGGGCACTCCACCCTTGTGGGGTACGCATCCAGATGTCACTTAGGACGTTGGACACATGTCTCGCAGGGTTAGGGTCTCAACAAATTCTTTACAAACTAAATTATTTGGGTTTAAGTTCATTAAGAATTTGTATGATAGTGATGCTAAATTTGGACATGTGTGGCTTGCATGTTCTAAGTGTGCATACGGTGATTTTTACAAGTATGACGAAGTTTTTGTTCAAGAAAGATAATTTTTGGTTGCCTAAATGTTCTATGCATAAATTGTTTGTTAAGGAGATCCATAGAGGTGGGTTAATGGGGCATTTTGGTATTAAAAGAGACCTTAAATATGTTACATAAGCATTTTTATCCACTTGACATGAAACATGATCTACAATCTGTGCGTGATAAATGCATAACATATAAATAGGCGCTAACTCACCAAGTGCATGTTTGCATCAATTGAAGTCCCAAAAGTCTAAAACGTCCATAATTCAAAGAAGCCCACAACTGTTTAAATTTCCAAGATTGTTTTAGCATTTGTTAGGAGTCAAATATTTATTTCCTTATTGTTTTAGAATTTCCTACTTTAGTAAAGCAACAAGTCATTTACATTATAATAGGATTCTTATTAGTAGCTTATTGATTCTCTATCCTATTTTTTATTAGAGTCATTATTTGTCAAAATAGACAAGGATAATATGTTTTCTTGTATTATTAGGATTCCTATTTTGTCAATAAGTTTTATTAACCCTATATAAAGGGTTAAACTCTATTTTATTATTCATACTTGCATTAAAAAAATTGTGTTTCTTTATGAGAATCCTTTTTCTTAGTTCTTTACGTAGGAACTCAATCTGATCTTATCGGGGAAACTCATGGTGATCAACTCGTGGTTTAGTTCCAATTGGCATTGTATAGTTAGGGTTAGGCTTTCATTCATTATAACTTTAGTTCTACAAGGCAGGTTTATATAGGGTTAAGTTCAAAATTTACTTATCAAGACAATTCTTAGGTTTTTATCATGTGATTTTTTAGGTCTTAAGTGTTGTTTGCTTAAGGTTCATATTAGGAATTTAGGTTGATGAGGAAAAGGATATGGCAATTTGTGATTATCACTAATGTGCGTAGTTTTCATAGTTTGACTAGCTTTTATCGGATGTTTGTTAAGGATTTCAATACCATATCGATATCATTTAATGAAATTGCTAAAAAGAATGTTGTTTTAAAATGGGATGATGAGTAAGAGAAGGTAATCAATTTGATTAAGAATAGGTTTATTTTTACATGATTGTTTGCATTTCTTGACTCTGTTAAAAATTTTGAGATTGAGTGCGATGCTTAGGTATTGGCATTAGAGCTCTTTTGTTATGGAACGATGTCTAATTGCATTCTTCAATAAGAAGTTGAGTGTAGCAGCTCTTGACTATCCAACTTATGACAAGGAGATGTATTCATTGGTTTAGGCCTTCCAAACATGGTAGCCTTATCAATGGATTTGGGTGTATATGTACAAAGAATGATTTCTAGCTCAAAGGCGATCCAAGTTGCATCCTTGAGGAGATGGCCATTTCACTTGGTGTGCAAATCGATGTCAATGCCTACAAATTGGACCTCCTAGGTGGGTATAATGTTAGCACTATGTTCAGTGTTTCTTATCATTCTCTCTTTGATGTACGCTAAGATTCAAGAATGAATCCTTTTAAGGGAGAGGGAATGATGAGAACTAAGGAGATGATGCACAGAGAGTTCTCAAAGACCCCTTGCATATTATGGATGGTCCAATTACAAGATCAAGGAAGCTCTAAACACACTGATTTAACTGATTTAGGCCAAACAAGTTGTTTTGGGCCTAAAAAAGCGTTAAAGGTGGAAATGTTTACTAACATGTCAATCATATGCTTAAAGTACTTAATAGATCTCTTTTAAATTCAAATGTCATAAATGTCTTGAATAATGCGTCTTGGTGGATTGTAAGAATTTTCTATGCAAATTGGAGTTTCTAAGTGTTCTTATTTGAGCTTCTAGGTATTATTTGAGTACTTGGGTATGCAAAAGTCTTAGTTGTTCCCTTTTCCTAGGAATTACAGTGAAGCCTATAAATAGGCATGTTACTGCACTAA
Organism: Erythroxylum urbanii; assembly: GCA_027568935.1. Classification (NCBI taxonomy): domain Eukaryota; kingdom Viridiplantae; phylum Streptophyta; class Magnoliopsida; order Malpighiales; family Erythroxylaceae; genus Erythroxylum; species Erythroxylum urbanii. The sequence continues at coordinate 2,564 of JAOQML010037263.1, forward strand.
AAAATCAGATTTGACATTTATGAAAATTGAAAGAAAGCTTCTCTTATGTTCTCAATTAAACTTCTAAACTTATCAAGATTGAATTAATCTTTTGGAGTTCAAAGACTTATTACTCCCTGTCTTATATATTTACTAAGTGTGGCGTCCATATCCTTCTTTTACCTTTGGTTCGTGCTTCTTTATAAGCTCAAGTTTGAGTTATCATTGTGCACAATCTGGTTTGATTTTCTTGGAGTAAAATATGTTCTTGCTTATTATAGGTTTTAGGGTTTCGTCTTTTTAGGTTACACATAAAAAATGCCAGTTCTCAATTTGCACTAACTTTATATTTTGTCAAAAAATCACATCTCCATATTGAAATCTTTAAAATCCTCTTACATCTCCAAGTAATCGCAAACCAATACTTTATTATTTTGAGATGCCTAATGTGGAAACTTATGGTGGGATAATAGATCTGACATGTCACAAATGTTTGTTTGTAAACAAATATGTATGGCACTCTAGATGTAATAAAGTGCAAGGAATTCTCTTTTATGTTGATAGAAGAAGCTAGGGAATGGTATCAAACCATGTTATGATCATTAACCTGTTATTTTTGGCAACCAAAAACAAATTTTATGATGCATATTACAAGTAACAAAAACACTCATTATGGTTATTGTTAGTTTATATTCTTTCAATCAATTGACTGATTGCTATTTAATATATGACATTATTATTTTAATTAATTATGACACTTTATCTTTATATTTTTGTTAATAATAATTGAAGTTTTACTATTAAAAGTAAAATCTCTATAATAACTAATATATTATTGAAATTATGATAAAATTATAATTATGAGACTCAATTTACATTTATGAGTTACTCATAAAATTTTTTGATTAAATAGTAAAATTAGCATACATTATGTTTCTTTCTTAGAAAGAAAGCAATTGATCTCATAAATTAGAGTATAAAGATACTTAAACAAATGTGTTACTTACTTAATAAGTTTACTAAAATGGCCTAATTATAAGGATCCCAAATAGAATATTACTATGTGTCTATGGATTTTCTCATTATAATTTTGTGTAATTTGTCCTTGGACTTTAAAATTACAAAGGTGACAGATTCCAATTTGTGAAACTCCTTAGATACGCTGGCTCTACTTTTTCTTCTCACCTAACCTATCCCTACCTACTCTGTCATTCCTCATTTTTTAATCCCTCATCACTTTCTATCCTACTCCTTTAACTCTCTTTAGTTGGCCTTTTTTTTGTTTTTTTCCCACCTTTCCTTTTTGGGAACTAACTTTCAACGTTCACAATTTCTAGTTTTTCCTCATTATTAAAAGATATGGAACTTCCTCTGACAAGCTTTCATCCTTTTTTTGAGGATCTAATTTCTCCTACTCAATCAGCACCTACAGATAAAAGAGACACCAATGATATAGATAAATCAACAAAAAGCCCAAGAAGATCTTATATCAAGTTTTTGGTGATGTTTCCCTGACTAATAAACTTAATTTCTTCCCTTACTCAACAAATGAAGGGGAATTCATAGTTACTTCACCAAAATAAGCTTTGAAAAGTGGCACACAACCTTTGTTGGGTTTTTTTCAATAAAAGACTAGCATTCCTTCTAATGCAAGCTTTGGAAAATTTCTATTGTAAGAAGCTAAGGGTAACTCAAATCGATTAATAGGGCCTCCTTATCTTCAAAATTGGCTCAACTAAGGAGGATACATAAAGCTAATGTATGGCATAAGAACGAAAAACTCATTGTCCAAAAAATGGTACCTACAATGTAATTGGATCAACTAAAAATTAAGAAAATCCCCATATGTATCAATATTCATAATGATCCTCTTTAATATTGGTCTATAATAGGTTTAAGTTTGGCCAAAAGTGTGATTTGCACCTCAATATTTACAAAAGGTTTAAGTAAGTCCCTATCGTTTTCATTAGTACTACTTTACATGCTAAAATTACCAAAATGGTACTTATTACATTGTGACTATGGAGAAAAAGTGATAATAGAAATGATGGTAAAATCTTTTGTGAAATGTTAAGGTAAAAATCATATCTTTAATTAATTTCTAAAAAAACTATTTTTAAGATTATATCAGCATCTAGTTGGTCCAAATAGACTAGTTATTACATTATATAGTGATGGAGAACCATGGGCATGTCAAAGACAAGAAGGAAGCTTGGGACATGACTTGCATGGACATGAGCTAGCAAAAGGAGGCTTAGGAGTTAAAATTGGATCAGATTTGAAGTCTGAATGTGCAAGGTAAGGGGCTAACTGAAATTCCCATATTAAAGGCCAAATTTAAGTCTAATGTTCCTAAAGATCCATTACAAGATGTTGGAGGCCCAATGACAAGAGCTAGGGCAAAAGCAATGAAGGAAGCATTGAATTGTTTGATCCAAGACCTTCAAGAGATAGAGTCCATGTTGTTGAGTCAGATTGCATCTTATAAAGGTCCAAGAGGCATGGTCTTAGTCCTTGATGCCCACCATAAAGTGTCCAAAGGCCTACATTGAGTCCAATTGGAAGAACTCACGTAAAATTCCATGTGAAAACCATCTGCCACCTAAAAATAAGGAGAAGGAAGTGCTCCATAAGGTCCAATATGTTCAGATCATGTTTTAATTAGTTTCCTTTTTGTTTTCCTTGAAATAAGGTCATCTATTCAAAATTTTTTCTCAGTTTATTTTGTTTCCTTTTATTTTAGGAGTTGATTTGTTTCCTTTTACTTAGTTTATGCCTTAGGACATTAATTTATAAAGTTTTTCCTATAAATAGGCACCCTTTATGTATTTAGAAATAATATTGAGTATTATTCAGAGCATTTTTGTTTTCTTTGTATTCTTTGAGAATACTTAACTTATCAAAGGCATTGTCTTCCTTTTTGGTGTCCCAAGGCTAGGGTTCTAAGAGGCAAGTTCTCTTAGGGTTCTTTCCATTGACCAACATTCCTCTAACCCCCTTTTCTCTTTATGTTCTATTTTTTATCTTTTCAAATTTGTTTCTGATACTTCCGTGTGTTTGTTTGATTCTAACCATTCTCGGGCATAACTCCAACTTGTTGAAGGTTCTCTAGGACAAATTCCTATTGGGTCTCATATCATTTGGTATAAGAGCTTTGATTGCTAGATTGTAAATTGCTATCCTTTGTATTGTTTATTTTTGTTCTTCTTCTCTATCCTTTTCCATCCATTATTTCATTCACTTTTTGTTCGAGTTTTTGGCTGATCAATAGGTGTCTCTTAAAGTTTAGAATCTCTTCTTTCTCCTCATTTTGGAATCATTCCAATATGAGCTTTACAAATCAAGTTACACTAACTAGAAATTTGAGAGCATCCAACTTCTGAAAACTTCTTTGCATTTTTTTTTATTTCCATATTTATTCGTGTGAACTTCAAATTGTCTGTAAAAAAAGAGAATAAGAAGAAGTCCAAAAAAAAAGAAAAGAAAAGAGAAAAAATAAAGAAAAAATAGTCAGAGTGTGTGCTGTAATTTCTAGAGAAATGGAGTCCAAGTTTGCTACTTTCCTAATTGCAATCAAGTAAAGGTTAACATCTTTCCTATTGCTTGAACTTGAATTGCTAGTTCTTTCCTATTTTGTATTGCTTGGAACTTGCTTACTTTCCTATTTGCTTCACTTTCTTATTTTAATTACTTTCCTATTTTGCCTTTATTTTCCTATTTTATTTCTTGCCTCATTCATCTTTCTTTAGCTTCAAGTTTGTGACTTTCCTTAAGGTAATCACTTCATTAATTCATTTCTTGTACTATTTTTCCTTTACTTGGTTTCTAAGTTTCTCCACTTTCTCATCATTTTTCTTTCGTAATACTCTTAGTGCTAACTTCCTTTTTGTCCTCTTATTTTTAGAGTTGCTGAACCCTCCTTTTCCTTCAAGTCCCCTTCCTTTTGCATATTCATCTCCTTTATTTCTTCTTTTTTATTTTTCGCACCCTATTTCCCCTTTTGGATTCTTTGAGAATTTTATTTTTGGATTCTAGTCTTGACTGCCACTTGGTTTGATTGCTTCTCTTTGATTGCATATTGTTTCGAATAAGGATACTATAGAAAGCAAGTTGAGTGGAAAAAGGCAAGAGTGTTTTCATTATAGAAAAAGCTAATTTTTATATGATACATGAGTTGTTTGGCATTTGTTGACTGTATACACGTGAGGTTGAGTGGTGAGGTCCATATTATTTTTTTTTCACTAACATTTTGGAGTGCATAAACATATCTCAAGAAGATGAATCACATGGACAAGATCTCAAAGTCTTTATGAAGGTTGTGCAAGATCAATTACGAAGGTTGAATGCTATGTTTGATGACATCCAATCCATATCAAACTACAAAGGTCCTAGAAGGACATTCCATGAAACTGATGAAGATGTGCAATCCGAGGATGAAGACCCCAACATTAAAAGATGTAGACAAGCTCTTGACAACATAAAATTGTATTTAGAGTGGGAGAGGAAAATAGAACATGTATTTGAGTGTCATATATATAGTGAAGAGAAAAATAAAATTTACTGCTATTGAATTTTGTGATTATGCTAGTATTCAGTTAGTTAGAAGGCAGAATCTTGAAAGACCAGTCCGCATATGGAAAACAATGAAATCCATCATGAGAAAGCGCTTTGTTCCAAGTCATTACTATCAAGACTTGTTTAAGCGGCTACAAAGATTGAGGCAAGGATCTATGAGTTTTGAAGAGTACCATTAAGAGATGGTGATCATCATGATTAGGGCCAATGTTAAGGAGGACATAGAAGCTACCATGAGAATATTTCTTGATGGTTTGTACCCTAAAATTGCTTCCGTTGTAGAGCTACAAAATTTTCTTGACATAGATGAGTTGTTGCATAAGTCCATCATGGTAGAAAAGCAATTAAAGATCCAAAATGTTGCTGGATCAAGTTCTTGGAAGAACAGCTTAAAGGAGACCAAAAGTTCCTTCAAATCTAAGGTAGACATCAAGCCAAAGGAGGAAAGTAAGCCTAAATGCTCTACTCCAAATACCAAGGGTAAAAATTACTTTAAACCCTCTTCTTCTTCTACTCCTTATAAAGTTAAGTGCTTTAAATGTCAAGGTCTTGGTCATATTGCATCTCAATGCACTAACAAAAGAACTATGATTTTATTTGAGAATGGTGATGTTGCTAGTGAAAGTACTCGCGGTGATGATTTTGATGATGTGCCTCAATTGATGGATGCTTTCGATGTTAATTGTGATGCTGAGGTTGGTGAAGCCCTTGTGGCTATGCATGCTCTTAATATCCAACCAAAAGAAGATCTTGAAGAAGAGCAATGTAAGCACATCTTTCATACAAGGTATCTCATTAATGGTAAAGTTTGCAGCATGATCATAGATAGTGGAAGTTGTACCAATGTTACTAGCACTTTACTTGTTCACAAGTTTAAATTGCCTACTTTGAAACATCCTAGACCATATAAATTGCAATAGCTTAATGATTGTGGTGAGGTGAAAGTCACCAAACAAATGATGGTTGCATTTTCTGTTGGCAAGTATCATGATGAGATTTTACGTGATGTTACACCTATGTATGCTAAACATGTTTTGCTTAGTAGGCCGTGGCAATTTGATAGAAAAGTTAGGCATGATAGATACAAAAATTGCTATTCTTTTCCTTTCCATGGTAAAAATATTGTACCGAAACCTCTTAGGCCCATTCAAGCTTATGAGGATCAAGTGAGGATTAAGAAAGAATGCAAATTAAGAGCAAAAGAAAAGAAAGAGAGAGAGATCGAAAAGAAATAAAAAGAGAGAGAAAATAAAATGAGTGGGAAAAATGAAGAAAAGAGAGTGACTTTATTTTCTAAAAAAAGTTAGATCAAGAGAGCTTTAAAATGTGAAGAATCTTATATACTTTTATATAAAGACGTTTTCTTAAGTATTAATGAGCTTGATCCATCTTTGTCGTCTAGTGTTTTGTCTTTGTTGCAGGATTTCAGTGACTTATTTCCAGAAGAGATTCCCGATGGATTGTCCCCTTTTAGAGGCATTGACCCCCATATAGACTTCCTTCCCAGAGCTTCAATTCCGAATAGGCCTACATATAGAGCCAATTCGGAAGAAACTAAGGAGATCCAAAGATAAGTTGAAGAGCTTATGAAAAAGGGCTTTGTGAGAGAAAGCTTAAGTCCATATGTTGTGCCAGTTGTACATTATTCCTAAGAAAGATCGCAAATGGAGAATATGTGTTGATAGCAGAGCCATCAATAAAATCAGGTTGAAATATCATTACCCTATCCCTTGTTTAGATGATATGCTTGATGAGTTGCATGGTGTGCTTGTATATTTTCTAAAATTAATCTTAGAAGTGGGTACCATCAAATGTGCATAAGAAAGGGTGATGAGTGGAAAACTGCTTTCAAAACTAAGTTTGGGTTGTATGAGTGGTTAGTTATGCCTTTTAGCTTGACTAATGTACCTAGAACTTTCATGAGTTTGATGAATCATATGTTTCACCCTTTTATTCGAAAGCATGTGGTTGTCTATTTTGATGATATTCTAGTGTATTCTAGGAGTTTAGATGATCATGTGAAACACTTGCATGATGTGTTTGGACTTTTAAGAGAGAATAAGCTTTATGCCAATTTAGAAAATTATCCCTTTTATATAGATACTGTTGTGTTTCTTGGTTTTAATGTAGGTGCTAAAGGACTTCAAGTTGATGAAAAGAAAGTAAAGACAATTAGAGAATGGCTAACTTCCAAGAATGCGAATGAAGTTCGAAGCTTCCATGGCTTGGTGTTGATTTTAGATCATAACTCAAACAAAAAATCTCATGATTTCATAAGCATACAAGATCCTCGCATGTCACTAAGAAGGGTAGGATGATATACTAACTTGAAACGCAGCAGAATAACTCCTTGTATGCTTGATGTTTTACCTCCCTTGTGGAGATCCACTATGGCTTCTCCTTCTTCTCCAACTCATCGTAGTTGGAATGGATGGAGTAGACCGATCTCGTCATAATACACTAAGGTTAGAAGAGTTGCAAACTTGTGAAAGAAGCAATCCATATGGTTTACCCGCAATGCTCTTAATAAGCTTACAACTATTTTATGGGAGAGTGCATTAATGTATGAAGACTTAAAAGAAGGGAGTGTTTTTGGCTCAAAGCTGGGGAGAAGAGTGTAGTATTCAGCCAAAAAAAACTCTCACTCAAAGGAACTACGAAATTCCCTTTTATAGGCCACCAAAAGGTGCCTTTGAAGAGTTATGACTCTTCTAAGAGTTATGACTCTTCCAAGAGTTATGTCTCTTGGCGAAACATCATGACTCTTCAAAGAGTTATGTCTTTTGGTGAAACATCATAACTCTTGGCCAAGGGACACATTTTTTGACAAAGAGTCATGTATCTTGACTTAAAGTCAAGATGGTACACTCATGAACATTCATTCTTGTGCATGAACCCCATTTTGTCAGAATGGTCACAACCATTAGTCGAAACAACACATCCTGTCATCCAAAGTACACATACCTGTGTCATGTATGTTCATTTTAAGGCGAGGTACATGATGAATCTTCCCCATTGCCCAAATTCAACCTCTTGGCCGAATTCATCCTTTCTTGTCCAAATTCATGTATTCAAATGGAGATAACAAACTTGCAATTTAAGTGCATAAATGGGAAGATGCATTATGGAGTGCTACAGCTCACGGTACACCTTAGTGTCCATGGTACACTCAAGCACACTAGATTCCTTCATCTAGCACCACCAATTTTGCCCATTAAGCTTTAAGTTTCAACTCCAACTCATGCTCCTTAATTAGCTCTTCTAGCTTAACTAATGTGAACACATTTATAGCTAGCTTCAATTCCCAAGAACCAAAGATGAGTTAGGGTAATCTCAATTGAGTCCAATTGAGCTTACCCTATCTTTCTAGCTATTAACTAGTTTTAATAAGCTCCCACGAGCTCACTTTAAGCTAGCTTTAGACACTTGAGCTAAGGGAAAGTCAAGTCAAGCCACTTATAGCTTACATGAGCTTCTTTGAACTCCCTTAAGTTGAGGGTTAGCTCCTTACATGAAACCCAAGCACTTTCAAATATATCTTAGTGCATCAAATGGATTTTGTAGTATTTAAGCTATAAAATTCCAACACTTGGCAAGCTTCTATAAGAGATTTGTGAAGGACTTCTTTACTATTGCTACCCCTTTGAATGAATTGGTAAAAAAGAATGTGATTTTTAACTGGGGTGATTCACAAGGATAACCCCCAATTTATTGCTTCCTCTGCACCAACAATACCTATTCCTTCAACTCGTTCTAAAAAAATAGGATTTC
>JAOQML010037273.1:0-25403 GCA_027568935.1 Erythroxylum urbanii
AATTATAAACTTGTAATAAATAATTGATTTATTTATTAAAAATCTAAGATGGATATAAATTACAATATATACCAATAGTTATTTTGTATATATTTAATCAATCATTATTCTTTTAAAAAGGAAAAAAAATAGCATGCACTTGAGTATGTATCTTGACAAAATATTGTAGATATATTAGACATTAGAATTTAGATTACACAAAATAGAGTAATTATATTTTGTAATTAATATAGTCCTAATTTCACAAATTTTATTATAATATTCATATCCTTATAATTTTTTTAAAGTCATGTCCTCGTAAGTCATTTTACACATAAACAACTAATACTAAACAGCTAATTTTACCAAACATTTCTAACAAATAGCTAATACAATCTGCTGGTCAAATCAGCTGATAGAATCAACTATCAGCTAATAGCTGATAGAATCAGCTAACAGCTAATACAATCAACTAATTGCCAAATAGGGCCATTGTCCTCAATGTGAGAAGGACTTACACATAAGTATATAAACAAAGGGGAAAGACAAAATTAAAGTAACAAAGAACAGATAAAATGAACAATAAAAATAAAATAATTAAAAAAACATAAATATAAACATAAAATAAAACTGAAGGCTAATGCGGGAAAGAAAAATTAATTTGGGTTAGACAAAAATCTCAAGGGGATGGAGATGGTAACGGTGTCAGAGGTGACAATTGAACACCCTGAGACTCAAAATACTGATGGATCCGTCAGATATCTCGACTCTGGCGTCGTTGTGTGCGAGCCATCTCTGTAAGTTTCTTGGTGTTCTCTGCAAGCTTCCTGTTGGACTCGAAGATTGCATCCAATACCTTCTTCCAGCCTTGCTCTTCTTCTTCTTCTTCTTCCGATTCCTCACTTGTTGATTCCTTCTGTTGAGGCGACGCTGTACTCGAGTTCATTTAACCTACCCTAGTCTGCACATGTATCTTCTCGTGGATCTCCCGCAGACTCGTATTTGTGGAATGGATGATCTCTGTCCGAAACAAATGATAATGGTTGAGGAAGTCAGGGAGGTGAACTGATAACCCCTTTCATTCCACACCAAAATGTTCTACAATGGCAAACACTAGTATCCCATTCCAAGATGGTTACTCCGTTTGCACGGAACTGCAGCAAGGGCATTTAGGACATAGGTTGAAGTGCAGACTGGAATACTGTGGTCTATGCACCACAGTATGAAAAGTTCCTTAATAGAAAACTTGTTGGTTTCTGTAAATTTGTGTAGCAGCAAGTGTTCATAGGACCGGATAATATTGTTGTGTGCATTCTTTGTGTAGAATCACTCAATTCCAGTAAACTCATGCCAATATTAGGAGACACATAAATCGTCATGTTGATAAACGATGGTGGATTTGTGGAATCCATACATCTCACATATGAGTTCAACATTCATTTCATAAGCTCGGCCTCCCAATCTAAATCACAATTCTCTCATGTTCTTTTAGTCAAAGGTCAAGGACGTGAAGAATTCTAGTTTAATCTCTTCATAAATTGGGAACTGGAACCGTATGAACTGGCCCCACTGGATTCTATCGGCTAGGTTCTTTACTTGCTCATGCAGTTCTAGCCTATCTAATGTGTCAACGTCAAAGTACCTAGGAGCTACAATTTGCCTAGAGTGTGAAGGGATCAGAAATGAATATCTTCATCCTCAGTATAGATGGGGCATGGTGCTTCAAAGTTCGCCGCTCGGTTCCTTCTATCTTGGCCTGCAACTTGTTGTCTTCCATATGGCTCTTGTCGAGCTAATTGCTTAATGTGTGGTATGTTTGAAGTAGGATGTGAAAGAATTTAGGAAGTTTAAGATTTTTAGTGAGAGGTGATAGTGTTTGGAGATTGGAATTCTAGAGAGATAAAATGAAAATGAAAGTGAAAGTGGAAGTGAAGTAAGAATTGAATATATAGGTGGTGAAAAGGGTGAAAAGGTAAAGTTTTCATTTTAAAAAAATGCGCCCTACCCTGTTTCTTCATAATTGCAGGCCACGATCGTGGCCTGTGTTGATGGTAAAACCTATCTACTTGTTTTACCCTAAAAAACTGCAAGTGAATGGGTTATGACTTGTACTAAAAAGAGTGGATATTGAGCCCACATGGATTGATGCCTAAACACTGCTTAATTTAGACAGAACTTTGTTTAAGAAACTAAATTATTAAATGCAAATAATTTGGAAAATTAAATTAAAATTAAAAGACTAATGCAAACAATAGACAATACCGAAATTGCAGAAAATCTGAATTCAAGAATCTAAATACTAGAGATACTTTTTTTTTCCTATTTTGTCTTCCTCTTATTTTATCGATTGAATTATGTCTCACCTTAGATTTTCAAATGTACTAATTACCCTCCCTTAAGGTGTAACTATTTATTCCTATTCGAATTAACATGAATCAATTGGAAGATCTCTCAACCTACCCAATGACTCTACCGATTCAATTAGTTATCAAACTATCCTGTGGCTGATTAATTGACTAGTTGAAATCTCTCTTCTAACTATTCTATTAATGTGATGATTGCTAGTCTATAAGTCGCCAACTCTCGTTGTACAATCCTACACAAATTTCATCTCACTCACTCTCTCGATTTATTGCAAGATGATAATTAAAAATAATAATCAACAAAGACAATTGCATTCAATTCAATAAAATAGAAGTTCAACATAATAGTTCCAAAAGTAATCCCTAAAATAAAATTAGCCTAACATGGTCTCCATAACATCATCAACATTCAAATAATCCATTTTTATAAAGAATAGAAGAGATTAAAATGACAAAAAATTGAATAGAAGGACTCCTTTTATTTGCCAAAATCTGGAATTTTGATGTTGATGTGCTATTTTGCCTAATCTTGATGATGATCCTTGTCTTCAATCCTTCCTCAATGCTCCAAACATGTGTTCTTCACTCAAAGATGGTGTTTCCATAGGTGGGTGTCGTCTCCCCTTAAGATGGAGGCTTAATTCTCTTTTTATAGTCCAAAAATCCTAAGTTTAATGAAGCCTCGCAGATTGCCTCGGATTGTAATTCCCACGCTCGTGGAAATTGGCATGATGCCCATAAGCGTGGGAATTTGTCACAGATGCATCTCTCATTTTCTTCTATAATTCCCACGTGACTTGGGAATTTGCATGATTTCTATGAGCATGAGAATTTGTCACAGATGCACTTCTCATTTCTTCTCCTTTTGATTTTTAGTTTACCCTCCAGGTTACTCATTCCTTCTTCCTACATAAAAATAGTCAATTCTTGCCCTCAATTAACATCAAACACACAAGAACAAAAATGAAAACCAAACTTAACGAAAACATATAAAATGAATCATAAACTAACAATAATTAACAATTATGCTAGAAAACACATGTAATGCACACCTATCGACATCCCCACACTTGAATCTTTGTTTGTCCTCAAGCAAAATAAATACAATCAATCAATTTCTACCACTTCATTTTCACATAGATCAACACATACAATCCATCAAATTCAAGCCAACTCAAATATCAAATTAATGCACATATCATGATTACTTTCTCATTGGTGTGTATCAGTAAACTCATAATTGGCACAATCACTCAAAGATAAGTAAGGATGCACAAATAAACTTTCCTCACAGTTTTCACTCATTTCTCTTAAGTGTTTAAGGGTTAGTGTTTCGCTTAAACTTCCTATAGGAAACTACACTACCATAGGCTTGCTAATATACCAATTCTCATCTACAATGATTGCATGCATGAATAGATCAAAAAGACCTGTTTAGGGTTGTAATGTGGTAAGGGTTAAGGTGGGTCAAAAGAAAAGCAAGAGGGTGAAGCACAAGCATAAGTAGAGTAAAAAGCATATAAAACAGGATAACAAAACATAACTCCGAGACATATAAATATAACCAATATTCTGCACTTATTGATGCTACTCACTTGTTATTCCTTTTTCTTTTCTTTTATTTTTTTATTTCTCATATATATATATATATATATATTCAATTTTCTCTATTTTTCTTCATACAAGGAAGAACTATGAATCAAAACTAGCACTTTATACAATGTAGTCCATAGGCAGAAATATACTCAACCTTTCTAGATGCAAATTTCATATAATCCCAACTAATGTTTTACTTAATACTCTACTAAGCTTATGGAAGGGTAAGATAAAGGGGTTTAAAGTTTTTAAATTTGGGTGTTTTCACAAAACAAAAGGTTAAGGCTCAACAGGGGTAGTAAGATATAATAACGGGTAAGTCATTTAAGCCAAGGGTTAACATAAAAAGGGCCTAGATCATCTCTATTAAGCATGCATTTAGTAAACTCAAACCGATTCAAAGAAAATTCTGAAGGTAGTAACATAAGGAAGTAACACTCAACAAAGAAATGAAATGACTATAGATGGAGTCATATGACTCAATCCTCACTTTGGCTTAAATGAAAACTCATTATGCATCTCTACACTACTTTATTGTTCAAATTTCAATTTCTGACTAAGCCTATGTAACCAACTACTTTTCATCACTTTATATGGTTGACTTTTTACTCAAGTAGCCTAATTTGAGTTCAAGCATGCATTCAATCTAATTCCTACTGCAAGATAGAATCTTATAGCAATATTTATCAGAGTGACTCAAGTTTAGTTCCATTGCTAACAGAAAACACCATTACTGACACCAAGCAAATGATATGCCTAATATGCATCCTACTCAATACAATGCACACAATGCAATTAAGAACGTCGATGTCACCTCCCCACACTTGAAGATCACATTGTTAGCAATATGACAAGTTAACCCCCAAGTGAGTGAAAATGACAATAAACCAAATAAAATAAAAAATGAAAACAACTCAAATACAAGAAATTAAAATCAACATATGATAGCAAACCAAATAGACCAAAATGAATTAACACCAAAATTAAAGAAATTAAAACTAAACAAAAAAAATTAAATGCAATCACACAAAAGAAATAACAAAATTTAAAATTTAAAGGGTAAGAAAAGCTTATTTAGATGATGGTGGTGACGGTGATGGCGTAGGAGCTTCAAAATTGTTCTTCCTACAGAAGTTGAGGAACCTTCTCTTTAAAGTTCGGTGCTCCTTATGAACCTTCCGCATTTGTGTGTCGAGTTCATTGAGTTGGGATGCCATATGTTGATGGTTTGCTGCTATTTGGTCGAGAATTGGTCGATATCAGTTAATCGCCACTAGTTCCCTCGGTTCCTCCACTACTACTTCCTCCTCTGGCTCTGGAGCGTTGCTTGATGTGGAGGGTTGGTCTGCGACTACACTGGCACCCCTCCTACTCCTCACTACAGTGCGTGTATGAGGATTGCAAAGTGCAATAGATTGGACCTCCACAATCTCAGAATGTCTCAAATAGGCTATATCAAACATGTCGTGGGAAGTAATATGCAAAGTTTCCATATTAACATTATAAAATACACCCAAAGCCGAAGCAATATGAGCCATCCCAAAAGACGTATTCATTTTATGAATAACATTGACTATTGATCGAAAAATTCTATACGGTGTGTTGATTTTAAGCTTACGGTTCGTGCACCATAGAAAGAAAAGTTCTTTAGCTGAGCATTTATAGATTTTGAATTTATTAAACATTGTCAGGCACATAAAGCACTCCGGATTAGAGAATTCGATGCATTACATGAATCAAAATGTTCTTTACCAGTGAGAGTGTTCCAATAAGCATCGACATCAAAATCCGCATGACCATCTACAATTTTTGCATTCGACAAATTAAACAATTCACGCATGACAGAATAATCAAGTTTAAAAATGTTTCCACCCAACCTAAACCAAAATAGATCCATTTTAGAGCTGCACCTAATTGTTGTGAAAAATTCTAAACTTAGGGTGGCATAAATAAGGACATCGTATCGAACAAATCTATCCCATCCTATATTTGTAGCTAGTTGTTCAAGTCGGTGTTTAACTCCTATATTCTCTAATGCTTCAAAATTCAAATACCTAGGAGTGACTATTGCTCTATTCCTAAAGTCACGGAAATACTCACCTTCTTCTTCCGAGTAAATCGAAAATAAGGCCCGATAAGTTACCGCTAGGTTGGTTTTTCCTTCGTCGAAAACTTGTTAATAGAGCTCATCGACCTGTTGCCTAACCCTAATCATCTTTGGTGGAGCCATTGTGAGAAGAAAACCTGTAAAAGTCATATTAATGAGAGAAAAAGCAACTTCTTAACTAAATCCTTATGTTTTGAAATGATTGATATATGAAAAACATAAAGGAATGTAAGATTGATGGAAAGGGGTGAGGTAAATACCAAGAATCTAGATGAAAAATGAAGAGTTTTAGAGAGTGGGAGGAGAGAAAATAGTGGGTTAGAGAGAGAGGGAGTGAAAATTTGAAAGTGGGTGAGAGAAAAAAGAGGGAGGGAAAGTGGGTTAAAAGTGGGTGATTCCCTCCGGATGGGATTCCCACGCTCATTGGCTCATGGGAATCCCATTTGGTTCTAGAGAGGATTCCCAAGTTTGTGGGAATCACCCCAATTCCTATGAGCCCAGAAACTTTCTGGAGAGAACGTAGGAATCACCTCAATTCCCACGAATGTGGGAATTGGTGATCCTCACAATTTCAAACCTTCTTTCAAGCTTAAATGAATTCTCCATAATCTCAAAACTTATAAGCACATCAAGATAATATCATCAACAAACTCCCATAGGCTGCCTCCCATGCAGCGCTTCTGTTACCGTCGGTAGCTCGACTTTCCTTCTTACTCATTACGGTTCAAATGACTGAAATGATAGTGGTACATAAACTGATCTTAGACTTAATACCGGGGCTACCTTATTCTAGACTCCACCTTCATTATTGTTGTCCTTTCTTCGCACTCTTCTACGCATTCGTTTCTTTTTAAATGCATTCCTAAGGTGCTCAATATTTTCCTATCCTTCTTGGAGTTCAGGTTCCTTGATGTCTGTCAGGTGTAGAGTAAGACGATAATTCTTCTTCAACACCTTGAATATTAACTGCTCCTTCCCTACTCTCAATATTAACTCGCCCCCATCAACATCAATAATCGCACAAGCAGTAGCCAGAAACGCTCATCTAAGAACCATCGGGGTTTCCTCATCTTCAATATTATCCAACATGTAAAAATCTACAGGAAAGACAAATTTATCAATGTGTAGCTGCACATTCTTGATGATCCCCTTCGGTAAATGCACTGACCTATCAGCCGTTTTCACTAATATCTTAGTCGACTCTTACTCTTCTAGACCTAACTTCTGAATGAATGAATACGGCATCATGTTGATACCTACTTCCAAATCTGCAAACGCTTGATCTATCTTAACGACTCAACTTCTGAATGAATGAATACGACCTCATGTTGATACCTACTTCCAAATCATCTATCTTAACTCCATTTATACTACACAGAATGAAAAAGTATCCTAGGTCTTCTTTCTTCTGTGCTACATGCGAACTTTCTCCTGATATGTGATTAATAACGTCTTCTTTCAACTACCCCTTTAACATAAGCTTTGTCTGGAGTTGATTAGTTATGTCTATCATCTTGCTTAACTCCCCTTCCTTAGAATTTCAAGCTACTGCACTTGAAGATGGCTTCCACTGAGCAAAAATTTGATGTGGAAGTCCAAGCTGAAGTTCCTTAATCGACTCCCTTACTGGTTCACTCGGAAGGACTTCCAACACTGTTTGTTCTTCTTGCTTGTTTCCATCTTTCTCTCTATGTTTGCTTTCTTTTTTCTCTATCCGAGTAGTGGTCATGATTCTTTCCTTCAGATTCACCTCAGTGTTGCTTGGTAGACTACCTACATTTCAAGAAGATAAAGCATTAGTTAGTTGGCCTACCTGAACTTCCAGATTATAGATGGATGCTGCATGATTCTTAAAAATCTGATCGAATTTTTCTTCGATCCTCTTCTGATTTTAAGTGTATTTGTGGCAATGGAATTATTAAATGAAGTGTTATGTTATTACTTGGAAAAAATTAGTATATGGAGTGTAGGTGGAACGTAATGAAGTTAAAATGGTTTATGATGTATTTTGTTGGAAAATGTATTAAGGAGTTAAATGTATTTGTATTAGGTTTTCATATCCAAAAATGAAGCCAACTGAAGGATTTTGAAGTACTAAAAAGGAAACTAGCAAGTTATGAGTGTACTTTAAATTGATTTTATGTAAATGGTTTTTATTTTATCATAAAATAAATATTTATGTTAAGTTTTATGTGAATAATATATTACAAGTGAATATTACTAGTATAAATTTATGTTCCAGTAATATATAAATTTTAGTTTGAAAGTTAAATTTTGTATGATTTGAATTTACATTGAAATTATGTTATTTGTTGATAAAAAGGGAATTAACTTTTAGCCTATGGTACGCCTTGATGATATTACAGATTTACCAGTCAAAGTACCCTAAAACATGCATAGCAGTGTCTGAGGGTGTCAGTTACTAACAACAAGTGGTATTGTGTCTATCAGTAGTCCAGTGAGTCACCCTCTACACGTATTGGGTATATATATTGCTTGCTAAAATTGTTACGGATAAGTGATGTAGAACCAACTCCATAACTATCGGTTTATAACAGTTATCCTATTACAGGTAAGCGATATAGAACCAACTACGTAACTAGTAGTTAACCAGTCGCAGGTAAGCAATGCAAAACTGGCTCTGTGACTTTATGCTTAGGGTACCAAGGCTCTGCCACCTGATATTTCCTTAATGATATAGGAATTTCACTTTGCCATATATACCTAGGGCACCATATGGTACTAATTATAATGGTTGACTTATTTTCAGTATAAAGGTTTTCAGAAAAATTTATTGCCATCGCTATTTATTGTTGAAGTAAAATGGAAAATGGAAACTTCTATATTATGAGCGTAATTTCAAAAATACATTTCGAAATAGTATTTCAGAAAATTTGAAATTGTGTTTTACAAAATGCTATTTTATTACCAGATCTTATGATGCACGAATGAATATTTATGGCAAGTATTTTACCATGTGCTTTATTATTATATAAGAATATTTCATTTATAAGAAGTTTATTTAGTAAAATGATTAACACTCACTGAGTTTGTTTAGCTCACCCATATTTTTATGTTTTTAAATAAACTACCCAAGCATGCATGCAGGTGCTTCAGTGGCTGGGATTCCATTGCAGGATTAGTTGTATCGTCGAGTGTTGTTGTGCTTGTGTTATTTTTGTTATGTATATGTTTTCTTGAAAAGTGTGATCTTGTAAATATGTTTGTGGTTGCTTGTGATATGGATCTAAAATCCCATTCCAGAAGTTGAGATGGTATATAAAATACTATAAGTGTTTTAAATCATGATATGCATGTTTTTGAAATTTGGGAATCTTAGAAAAAGCAGTCATTATGCCGCTAGATTTTCAAACAAAAAATCCCTACTATTTTTCACATTTTTAATTTTTAAAGTATAAAAGGTTTTTAACAGTTAAACGGCTTAGCTTTGCGGGAATACTTCGGTTGAGTTAGATATCGATTGGAGGGTTACTGTAAAGTCACCGGGAGAGCTCCACTTGGATTCCAAAATAGGAACATCTAGGATAGGTCCTTTTAATAATATTGTCTTGAGGACTACTTCAGGCTATAAAAGATTTTCACAATTCAGACAGTTATTCTCTTGGCATATCTAATGAAACCAATAAGTTATTCCATTTAGATTTATTCTTCAAAATCTTTATTAAGAAAAAAATTTGATATTTATTTAATGTAATTCAAGTTTTATAATGGCTACTAAAGCTATGGTCAACCGAAGTGAAACAATCCTAACAATTAGTGAGAATGTCTTTTATTGTCAAATTTCTCTTATTACATATACCCTTTAGCCATAACGAATGCTTTGTATCTTTTAATACTACTATTAGCCTTTTTCTTTATTATAAGAATCCATTTATTCCCTATAGCATTTCACCCTTTAAGGAGATCAAACATGTTTAATATTTTATTAGAGCTTAAAGAAGTCATTTCATCTTTCATTACTTTCATCCATTCTTTTTTAACAGGACCAATAAAAGCCTCATTTGCATTCATTGGTTCACCCTATTCTGCTAGGATAATCATACGAATTTTTCCTTCTATTTCAAAATAAATTTGGGGAATTATTTTATGATTACTTTTAAGTAAATGAGATTCATGTGATATATATTCATCATTGTCCTGATTATTTGCACTCAAATAAGATATAATAGGTAAACTTTCACTGAGTTGCAATTTAAATTAATCTCAACTTAATTCTATATTTTCTATATTTCTCCCATTTGGATGAATTCCCTAGTACAAAAAAACATATCTTTCTATTTCACCTTACTTTCATATTTTATTTACTAAGAATGTGACATCTTGTGATTTAAATCTAGGTCTCCCTTTGTTATCTTGTTTAGTTATGAACACATATCCTTTAACTGTCTAGATATCTAATAAAGATACCTTCCTTCCCTTTTAGGCCTAATTTCCATACTT
This sequence comes from Erythroxylum urbanii, assembly GCA_027568935.1. Lineage (NCBI taxonomy): Eukaryota > Viridiplantae > Streptophyta > Magnoliopsida > Malpighiales > Erythroxylaceae > Erythroxylum > Erythroxylum urbanii. The sequence continues at coordinate 10,507 of JAOQML010037273.1, forward strand.
ATGATGGAGATGATGGATACAGGCCTTTACACCCCTATAATCTTAGGTTTGTCATTTTAGTTTTTTACATTTCCATAATCATGTTTTTAATTGAATGGTCACAAGTGTGAGTTGCACCTTAATGTTTCATAAAAAATATAAGTAAGCCCTTGCCATTATCTATAATGATACTTTACACTCTAATGTTATTACAACGATACTCACTGCACCTTAAATAGAATGTAAAAGTGGTAACAAAGATAAAAATACGTGCTTATTTAGATATTAAGTGAAAGTTCAACCTTTATATCTAAGTAAATCGTTCATTTTTAAGATCATTATCTTATAGATTCAAATTACCCAACTACGACATCATATAGAGTAAATTGTTGGCTTATATACTAGGAATTGATTAAAAGCTACCTTTTTTTAGAGTTTAGAATACTACTAATACCATTTTGAAAATGCTAAGGCATAACGTGATACTATAAGTAACGGTAAAGGCTTACTTAAATCTTTTAGAAAATGTTATGGTGTGATTTAGTTTATTGACATAACTTATTTTATAGGCATAAGATTAAGTATATGTATGGTTATAAGTATGGCATCACTTGAATAGATGATAGACAAATTTTCTTGTACTATTATGGACCTAATCAATTCTAAATACATTATATTGTCTTCACAAAACCATTCTATTGTGAAGTTTGTGGAATAATTAAATGCCTTAGTGAATAATTAAAATATATTAGAAGCTCTTGTTCCCTTTGTCAATGGGTTTCTTGCCATTTCATTAGTGGACAATACTCTTAAATAGGTATATCTATTTGATTTAAATTACATAAAAGGTCTTTTTGGACTAATCCATTTCTTTGAATTTGACTAACATGACTAAGTATTACATGCCATAAAATTGCATCATTATCGAGTTTCCTAAAAGATTTTAATAAGGAAGAAATATTGTTACTATTCTAATAAACAATATCTAATATAATAAAATCACCTAATATATATCTATGTGATAAGTCAAATTATTTATATATGATTTTGGGATGAATTGGAACTAATTTGACTTATCTCTATGTGAATTTTGAGCTTTGTTTGGGTAATTCTCACACAATTCAACTTTATTGCTTAATAGGTACAATTGGATAGATTTTGGTACAAAACGTATAACTTTCATTGTGGATATCGGATTAAGGTCATTCAAGTATGCTCTTAAAGAGGACTTCAAATTCTACAACTTCTGTGAAGACCATAAGGAGAGATTTTGCCATGTAAAGGGTCAAAATTACACATTTCTGGAGATTGTTAGTGTATGTCTGCCTAGCAGACATTATGTTCCTCCAAACGAACATGAGCGAAGAAGGAAAGCTGAAAGACCCAAGAATGTTCGCTAGGTAGATATACTCTAAGCATCTCCAAAAATGTCCCAACAAGTGCTAAATTTAATATCCTCAACTGGACTAGGCTACCATGATGTCAATTTCGGAATGTGATGGTGGAAATGTATCCAACCATCTCTCCCTCAAAATAATGCTTGAGTCGTTGCCCATTGACCATAAAGGTCTTTTGTTCATCCCTTCCAATCTCCACGGATCCATGTGGGTATAACTTGGTCACCACAAAAGTTCCAGACCATCTCGACCGCAATTTCCCTAGAAATAATTTTAAGCGAGTTAAATAGTAAAACTTTTTGACCAGGTTGAAATGCTCGCCAAAGGATATGCTTGTCGTGGAAAGCCTTCGTTCTCTCCTTGTATATTCAAGCATTCTCAAAAGCATCTAGGTGAAATTCATCTAGTTCATTCAACTCCATTAGTCTCCTCTGTCCAGCCTCTTTTAAGGTCATAGTTCAACTTCCGGATTGCCCATCACGCTTTGTGCTCAATTTCAACCAGAAGATGGCAAGATTTCCCAAAGACTAACTTGTATGGGGACATAACCAAAAGAGTCTTATATACTGTCCTGTATGCCAAGAGAGCGTCATCAAGCTTCAATGCCCAATCCTTTCTTGAGGTATTAATAGTTTTCTCCAAGATTTGCTTGATTTCCCTGTTCGACACTTCAACTTGCCAACTGGTTTGAGGGTGGTAAGTGGTTCCAAACTTAAAATGACACCCATATTTAGCCAATAGAGATTTAAATTGATGATTCTGAAAAAGCACCCCATTGTCACTGATTATAACTCTTGAAACTCCAAACTTTAAAAATATGTGCTTCTTGACAAATTTCACAACACTAGCTCCAGTGTTGTTTGACAAAGTTGTGGCTTCTACCCATTTGGATACATAATTAACTACCATAAGGATGTATTCATTACCAAAAGATACTAAAAACAGTCCTATAAAGCCCAGACCCCAGACATCAAAGAGTTCAACTTCTAAAATCCCTAATTGAGGCATCTCATGCTTCTTATCGATGTTTTTTGTTCTTTGACACCTATCATATGTCATAACAAAGGATTTAGCATCCTTAAAAAGAGTAGGCGAGTAAAACATAGATTGTAACACCTTTGTTGCTGTTTTGTTAGCACCATGGTGTCTGCCATAAGGAGAAGCATGGCAATGATACAATACTAATTTCATCTCCTCATCAGGTATACAACTTCTAATTATCCTATCAGCACACCTTCTAAAGAACAACGGGTCTTCCCAAAAATAATTCCTCACCTCAGATAAGAATTTCCTTCCCCTAGGGTATGAATAATCACTTAGGATAATGTTAGACACCAAAAAATTAACATGATCAGCGAACCAAGAAATGTTTTCCTTAACAGACCAGAAATTCTCATCAGGAAAGGCATCATTGATCGATTCAGCTCCCCTCTTGTCATCTTGCTCAAGTCATGAAAGCTGATCAGCTACCGAATTTTTAGATTCTTTCTTGTCTCTAATTTTCAAATCAAATTCCTGCAAGAGTAAAATTCATCTAATTAACCTTAGTTTGGCATCCTTTTTTGTGAGCAAATATTTCAAGGCAGAATAGTCAATGAAACAATAACTTTGGAACCGACAAGATAAGATCTAAATTTATCAAATGCAAAAACCACTGCTAGCAATTCTTTCTCTGTAGTAGCATAATTAATTTGAGCATCATTAAGAACTTTGCTAGAATAATAAATGACATGTAATTTCGTATCCTGTTTTTATCTTAAGACAGCCCCAAATGTATAATCACTAGCATCACACATTAGCTCAAAAGGGAGATTCCAATTCGGTGCAATCATTATAGGAGTTGAGGTAAGTTCCTTCTTTAACCTATTAAAAGCATCAAAATATTCATCAGTAAATTCAAAAGGGAATTCCTTTTGCAACAAAGCACATAAGGGTTTAGAAATCTTGAAAAAATCTTTAATAAATCTTCTATAAAACCCTGCATGCTCAAGAAAACTCCTTATTGTTCTAACTGAATTAGGAGGTGGTAATTTATTGATGACTTCAATTTTAGCCGAGTCCACCTCAATTCAATTATTCGAGATTTTATGGGGACGATCCATTCTTACACCATAAAATGACACTTTTCCCACTTTAGCACAAATTTGGTTTCTTCACATCTCTATAGAAACTGTTCTAGATTGAACAAACATGCATCAAAAGAAAAACCAAAAAATAAAAAATTGTCTATAAATACCTCAATTATATTCTCCACCATGTTGGAGAATATGAACATCGTGCAGCATTGGAAAGTCGCAGGAGCATTGCACAAATCGAAGACATCCTATGATACGCAAATGTACCATAGGGGCAAGTGAAGGTGGTCTTCTCCTGATCCTCCGGGGCTATAGGAATTTGGTTATACCTTAAATAACCATCTAAAAAGTAGTAATAATCATGCCTCGCTAATCTTTCCAACATTTGATCAATAAAGGTTAGAGGGAAGTGATCTTTTCTAGTTGCTGCATTTAATTTCCTATGGTCTATGCAAACCCTCCACTATGTCACAACCTTGTGGAATCATTAGGAATGAATGTCATGCCACCTTTCTTTGGTACTACCTGCATAGGACTATCCAAGAGCTATCAAAAATAGGATTAGATAATTCCTGCATCAAGTAACCTAGGTATCTCAGATCGCACAACTTCCTTCATGTTGGGATTGAGTCTTCTCTGATTTTCCACACTAGGTTTGTGGTTTTCCTCCACTAAGATCCTGTGAACATAAATAGAAGGGCTAATTCCCTTTATATCAGTGATATTCCATGCAATAGCCTCTTTATGTTCATGTAACACCCTTAATAACTTCTCTTCTTGAGAGGAATTCAAAGAAGAAGAAATAATAACCGGATATGTATTTTGATTCTCCCAAGAATGCATATCTCAAATGAATTTGGAAGCTGTTTTAGTTCAAGTTTCAGTGGGCTTAATATAAAAGGTAACAATTTAGGTTTAAGAGGGCCCAATTCTTCAATTTAAAGTCTATTCCTAAAACCATTACCTTGCAATCTATATGTATAGTCCACTAACTCATCATCTAATTCATTCTCATATATTCCTAAAACTAGGCATGTCTCTAAAGCATCATCATACATTAATTTAGGAATAGATTCAAGTGTAAGAGAATCAATTACATCTACCCTATAGGGGACTTCATCGAAAGAGGGTTCTTTTAAAATTTTGAAAATGTTAAACACCTCTTCCTCATCACCAACTCTTAAGGTCAGCTTACCATCCGGGGCGTCAATCAATGCTCCATCAGTGGCTAATAATGATTTTCATAATATTATAGGAATCTGCGTATAGAAATCCATCTCAAGGTTAAAAAAGTCAACTAGAACTATAAGTTTACCAACTTTTACTAGTAGGTCCTCAACTATACCAATAGGGTATCAAATTGATCTATTAGCAAGTTAATATGAAATTGTAGTTAGTTTGAGTTCACCAATTCTAAGCCTATTATAGAGAGACAAAGGAATAAGATTAATACTTGCACTTAGGTCACATAAGCATTGAAAAACATTAGAAGCACCAAAGTGACAAGGAATAGTGAAACTCTTTGGATCCTTTAACTTAGGACATAGTTTACCTTGTAAAATAGAACTACACTCCTTAGTTAAGGCTACCATTGCAAAATTGTCTAGCTTCTTTTTGTTGGAGATGATTTCCTTCAAAAACTTGGTGTAAGCAGGCATCGTAGCAAGTACTTCAGCAAAAGGGATGTTGATTTGGATCTTCTTGAAAAGGTCAAGGAATTTCTAAAATTTGGTATCATCATGCTTCTTCCTTACCCTTTGAGGGTATGGTATGGGTGGCACAAAGGAAAATTCTGAAATTGGTGAAGACTCCTTCTTTGGTTCAGTTTCTTTAGGCTTTTTTTCTTTATCCAAATTCACAATTTCAACATCCTTGGTTTCATTTATCTTAGCTTCCTTCTCCTTAGGAACCACGCCTTCTACCACCTTACCACTCCTCAAACGAATTGCTATACAATCCTATTTTGAATTCACTTGAGTATTGCTAGGTGGCTTTCCCTTACCTCTTTCACTTTTGCCACTTGACTTATTTGTACCTCCAAATTTCTAATAACAGCTTGGTTGGAGTGGATGTTCTGCTCCATTCTGTTCATGGCTTGAGAGCTAGCTTGAGCACTTTGATCCATCTTGCTCATAAGTTGAACAAACATATCTTCAAGCCTATCCACTTTTTTCTCCAATGGGGAATGGAATTGTTGTTGCGCAGAAGATGAAGGATGTGAATACTGCTATTTTGGTGGCACTTGGAACCCAAGTGGTCGCATTGGTTTTGCAGACCTCTGATTTTTCCATGAAAAATTGGGATTAAACTTCCAATCTTCATTGTAGGTGTTCGCAAAAGGATCAAATCTTTGACCTTGTCTACCAATATAGTTCACCTCTTCCTCCAACATTGTTGCTTCAATGTTCATAAAACCAGCTGTTGTATGCCTAAATCTACCACAAAGAGTGCAAAGATCCCTACTAGACTTGTTGTTGTTCATCAAGATATTCAACTTCTTATTTATCTCAGCAACTTAGTAAACCATGTCAGATCTAGATCTCACTTCATTAAGAGTTGCAGCTTTACTCCTAGTCACCTTACAATGTGAATTCTTCGTAACTTTTTTGAAAATATTTCATAACTATTGGGAACTCAGGTCACTAATATTCCCACCAGTATTTAAATCTACCAAAGTTTGATTGTGATCGTTGAGACCATAGTAAAAAAACTGAGTAAAAGAGATGTATCAAATCCATTATGAGGACATTGGTTAAGGAGATCATTAAATTGCTCCCAAGCTTCATGAAAATTTTCTCCTTCTTTCTACGAGAACCAATGTATCATTTTCCTTAGTTCAAGAGTTTTGTGGGCTTGATACCACTTCATCATGAAAGTCTCCATCACTTTGTCCCAAGTATTAATGGAATCTACCTCCAAGCTCAACAACCAATTTCTTGCATGCTAATACCTTAATGTAATAGGGAAAACACCTTAGCCTTAACTCATCTTCGGACAATCCATGCAATGGAAAAGTCTGAACTGTAGCGTAGAAATCTCTCATAAAGGCTAGAACATCTTCACTCGGCATTCCATTAAATTCTGGCAATATAGATAGATGAATCTACTTTAGCTCATCATTCCTTGCTACTGCAATCAATCGAATGCAAGAAGAGTTGCGAACAATAAATGGCATATGATAATCTCTAATTCTCCTTACTGTAGGATTAATAACCATCAGTTCAACCTGATTTCCTTCATTGAATTGATCGTTCCCCATATCTTATTCCCCATGCAGAATTGGATTTTGATTATTATTTGCCATCTCTCTTCTTCTTTGCACGTTGTTCCTTCTACAAGTGTGTTCAATTTCAGGATTTAACTCAAATAGCTGATCATTGTTCAATTTTCTTGAATGCCTTAAGTGCATACAGCTCTTGAAATTAAACAAAAAGAAAGGGTTTTAAAGTATTTAACAGAAGAAAACTTAAAGTAATAAAAAATTAACTAGTATTAATATTAGCAAATATAAATTAGTCCCCGGTAACAGTGTCAAAAACTTGGTCGACAAAATCTGCAAGTGTACAGAATCGTTCCTAGTACTTACACATCAAGTATTCCAAGGTCGTATCCCACAAGGACTAAAATACTCACTACTGAATTAATCCTAATTACGTGAACTAAAATGACAAAAAAATAAAAGATGATTGGATTATAGCAAATAATAAATTGTGAAGATTGTAAATAAACAAGCAAGGTAAATCCGATGATTTAAACTTAGGGCTTCGGGGTTCACCAATTTAAAAGATTGATCGACGAATTATAGGATTGATTCAATGATAGGTTATAATAACAATTGCACAAATTCACTCATATTCTCTCTCAAGAAATATAAGAATACCCAACTAGTTGATTACCATCTCTCAATGCGAAACCTAACTAGTCAAATTCATTAAGAAGACACAACCATAAGTTATCACACTAATTCAGGATATCTCTATCTCTAAATATAATGTGTTTATCTTCCTAGTGCACAAATCATACTTCACCTCTCAGTCCATCATATAATTCCTAAGATTGCATATATGGTGATCAAGCATAGAAACAATAATAAAGCTCAAGAAAGATAAATATAACCCAAGAACTTTCATTCAACACCAATCAATCCATAAAACATAAATCAATCCCTAAAATAAGCTACATCCCTAACCCTAAAAGGGGTTTAGTTCTAGCATATGATAGAAGAATACAAATACATAAAGACAATCAACATCCAACACAGGGTAGAGAGAGGAGAGAGAAGATAGAGAGAGAGAAGACAAAACAAGCTTACTTCCAATCGTGATTAAACCCTCCTTCTTCCTCTTCTTCTCCTCTTTTGGCTACCTCCCTTAGTGTGCTACCTTGTTTCAGTGCCAGATCCCTTTTTATGTCTTCAAAATGAGTATTTATAGTGTCTTGGGGTCAAAAAAACCTAGTTTTTGCTAAACAGGAAAACCAGGATCGTAACAGTGTCGTCAAAGTCTGTTAGACAGACCTTATGTCCATTTAGTGGACTTTTTCTATCTTTTGGAGCAAATTTGGAGAGTGAATGTCCGTTAAGCGGACCTTATGTTCATTAAGTGAACATTCTCAGGTCTTTCAGCTTTCTTTCTCCGCTCATGTCCGTTTGGAGGGACATGATGTCTGCTGGGCAAACATACACTAGGCATTTCTAGAAATGTGCAATTTTGAACCTTTAGAAGGCAAAATCTCTCCTCGAGTCTTCATAGAAGTTATAGAACTCGAAGTCCTCTTCGAAAGCATACTTAATGATCTTAATCTGATATCCATAGAGAAAGTTATGCCTTTTTCCCCAAAATCTATCCAATTTTACCTATTAAGCAATAAAGTTGAATTGTGTGAGAATTACCTAAATAAAGCTCAAATTTTATATAAAGATGAGTCAAATTAGTTCCAATTCATCCCAAAATCATGTATAAATAATTTGACTTATCAATATCTATGGCCATAAACAATGGTTTCAAAATATAAATTCATTCCACAACTAAGCAACTTTACATTAAATCCAAGTTTAATTAATAGCAATTGCCTTAAACAAAGAAGAATTGCATTTTGGTTTATAATAGATGTAAATTTGGATAGAACTATTTTTAATGGATTTCTTTTGAAAATTTAGATTTTATACTTTTTAAATTTATTAATTGCCAATCCTTTTTTATGGTCTAACTAGTTTTGTTTCTCTCTTTCTTTATACATGCCCCTTATTGGATCACACAATCACATACTAATGTAAAAGTTAAATTAAAAATTAAAAATTAGAACAAAAAATTTATGGTTTGCTCTTAGGATTGGGCTTACATTTTTGTTATATTAACATCAAAGCCTATACCAAAATAAATTTTAGAAGTCACCACTTGAGATTGAGCTTATTTAAACTGAACTCCATATGAGGTTTTGCTTCTTTATACAATTCCAATAGAAAATGTGATCTTAATTAACTAAAGATTAAGAGGAAAATATTAAACAAATAATTACAAGTTACCAAAAACATTTCATATCATGATAAGAATGAGAAAACTAACACAACAAGCTTCAACCCTATGACTTTTTAAATTTGATTGAATTATGTTGTAAAGATAAAGAAAATAAAAAAATATTAGCAATAATTAAGACAAAATAAATATAACATCATGGATTGTTAAAATTGTTATTATGGGTAATAAAGAGAGGGGACTTAGATTTGTTATTATTGCTTTGTTTCTAAAATAATATTGCTTCATTATGTGCAGTGTCCTAAATCATGCTTTATAATCATAAGTTGTTTCATTTCCTTTACTTGAAGCATTCAATTTAATCAAATATCATATAGGGGTTTTCAAATGTAGTGGTCAAAATTTGTCACTCTCATTGTTTTGCCTTTGTTGGTTTATAGCCTATAGTCAATCAGTTGGATATATATTTTTTGGCATAATTAATTAAGGACATTCTTTATCTTATTTGTTTGTTTAATTAACTAACATGTAAGATAAAGTATATGAGATAAATATATTTTGTAAATAACCTTACGATGAGATATTAACTTTGAGATTCATATTACATTTACGCATTATCCCTAAATTGTTCCTAGTTATGGCTTTATTAATACTACACATTAGTAGAGTGAAAAGACTAGAAAGCATTGTATTTCTTCATAAAGAAGTAGTCATTTGGAAACAACCTCTCTATTAGTTAGGAGTAAGTTTGCATACTACTGGACTTCTCTAAATGATGCGTGTCAACAGGATTTATACTAGATGTTAATGTTGTTATTGTAAATGAAGTAGTCAATCTTATAAATTAAAGTATAGAAAATGTGAGTACTTGCTGGAGAAAAAGTTCACTGAACTAAATTGATATGAAAATTTCATTTAAAACATTACTTATCAAACATATACCTTAATAAGGCCCAGGGTGAAATGCATAGTGTTTACTCGACACCAGGGTGCTAAGCTAACCCTATAAGCACACATGACTTAGCCCATTCAAACAATCTATCTATATCTAGTCACTGTTCAATTAACAAGATATTTAAAGCCCAAATAAGCATAATTCATTCATTCATTCATCATAATAGTCCAAGTATAATCCTATCATCCTTCACTACATAAGCTCAAATCATATTTAGTAACTACATAATAATAATTTTATATCATAATTTCAACACCGCACTAATATCCCCAATATTTACATTGATAACCAAAGACACAATGCTCCAAATACATGAGAAAAACAAAAAAAATTAAAGAATTTTTAGTCAACCATATCTAGACCTTCCTCACACTCAGTGAGGGAAAATATTTTTACTTGTGAGTGGTCATGCATAAAAAAATTATTTTCATTTTGAAAACTATTTTAGGTTTAGAAAACAAGTAGTAAGTTTACTACCCATGTTCACACACAACCATGCTAAATGAAGTTTTAGGAACACTCTAACATGAGCATCACTCATATCAAGGCATAAGGTCAATTGTCACATTTCGCATCAATGTTTAAGCAAGACATTTATTATTGAATTAATCATCACCACAGTCATTAAAGCGCAAGTTCATCAATTACCCCAATCATCAACCACTTAACAAGATATCATTTCTTTGAACAAGAAACACCATATCAAACATGAAGCATATTTATAGCTTAATTTCATTACAAATGCCCTTCATAAAGTTTTTATTCATCCCCATTAACTCATTAACCGAAGGATCCCTATTTTGTTGCCTAAGTCACCTCTCTTAGGTCTTTTTCCTAATCCACCTCACTTTGGCCTTTTGCCTAAGCCACCTCACTTAGGTATTTGTTTGAGGAAATATTGCCTAAGTGACCTCACTTGGATCTTTTATCCATTTTATTTAATCAGTCTATTTATTATCGTTTTTTAATGGAGGGCATTTCACTTTATTACAATCAATTTCCACTCTAGGTTAAAGCTTTAGGTATGTTCCATAAAATTTTAACATATGTAATAATCAAGACAATATTCATATATAAAACCATTGACAACTTGACAAATTTCTCATGAATATTCACGTATTTGCTTACACCATCCATTTCAAGTAACTCTTTTAATTCACATAAATAACCTTTTCATAGAACATTCATACTCACTCATCACAATCATAAAATTTACCCATAGAGCAACATATTTTTAATAAACATAACTTGAAAACTGTTTAGATCTAAAACCACAAAAATTATTCACACACACACATATATACAATTTTCATTTTGAACATCTTTCCAAATTCAATTCTTATAGTCCTTAAATTGACTCTTAATAATAGAACACATCTAATGCCATAACAAACTAAAATGCCTGTAGTAAAAATTTATAATTTCTAAACTATTATGAATTTATCGGAACACTTGCCTTTTTATGAGAATAATCTAGATATGTATATCTACAACTTCTATGTTTTACACTTTCTCAAATTCGCAATTATTGACTCTAAAATAATTATAGGAAAATAGTTCGGTCATTCACTTCCAAAACATAACAACTACACTTATTTACCAATAACTCACAAAATAAATCATATTTCCCCAAACCCTTTTACAACCATTTAGAGCACATAAAAAGCCATGAAAGATCATAATTGTTATCAAAATTTTACTAAAAATTATCACACAAATTTGTTTAAAGAAGGGTTTAGAAAGGGGTGTAATCTTACCCAGCTTTTTGTTGAAAATCAAGTCTGATTCTTTCTCTTTGAAGTTCTCTCCCTCTCTTTCACCTAAGTGGTTCAGACTCTTTGCTATAGAAACCCTTCCTTTTTTTTTTTCTCTTCAAACCTTACTTGACCATAATTTGGAAAATTCAACCATATCCTAAAGTGTAAAATCCCAACTATACCTTTAGTGAGCCTTCTTCTACTTATTTCACTTCATGTCCTTATTTGTCTATCCACCTTTTTTTACTTTCCTAATATATCTTATCACTTATAGGCAATGTTTTAAAAACCAAATCAATTCTACTGGTTTAACAGGGAAAACCTTAAACTAATGAACTTTTTGGTTCTATTTTAAACCTTTTTTGATTTGATTTAGTTTAATAATTTTGTTGTTAAAAACTGATCAGTTTATTAATTAATCAGTTAGTTTTAGTAAACTAATTAGTTTTTATATACCAAAATAAACAAATTAATTTTCATTTAATAGGCTTCTTTTTCAATTAAACTTTAATTTTCTCGATAAGTAAGGACAATCTTTTTCAATCATTTTTTAAATTCTTCCATTTTATTCAATCTTTAACTGATTTTATATAACACCCAACAGAAATTTCGCTAAGACGTGGGATTTGAGAAGTTCAGTAGTACGCAGCCTTACCCTTAACTAGTAAAGAAGTTGTTTCCAAATGACCAACATGAGGAAGGGAAAAAAATATAATAAATAACTAATAATAATAGTAATAAAATAATAACAAAATAGTTAATATATAAATAAAATAAATAAATAATAAATAAATAAGACAGTCTAATACTGGTTGAACCATTTTAACCTTAAACCTCTTGTATTACCGATTTAACTTTTAGTTCAGTTTTGAATAAATTGCTTATAGGTTCACTAATTACCTCAAAATAATTGTCCTCTAATAAATGTAATTTATTTCTCCTCCAATGCATTTTCTCCAATTTATTCACTACTATCAATTATCATTAATCTTTTTTTCTGAAAATTCTAAGTCACCAAATTTACCTTCAAATTTCCACCAATTATTCATAAAATATCTCCTTGTTAAACTAATTATAGCAAAAATTGAAATATCCTCTTTTAAGTAACAAAATACTAAAAAATTTGAGTTCAAATAAGAAAAAACACACTATATTGGAAACTATAAATTGATTAGACTAAATAGTAATTGAGAAAACAAAACAAAATTTTGAGGCATGACATTACTTGCATGTCTATGGAAATTCTCTTTGTGATAATTGTATAAGTGATCTTTTAACTTCAGATCTTCAAAGAATCCCATATAGCTACGTTTTGATACTACTTTAGACCTATCTTTATCAATGCAGTTTAATTGATGGTCATTGGATATGATATGGACTATGTGAAGGTAGTTGAGTGACCATTATAAGATTCATAACCTCAAAGTAATTAAAGAGAATATAACATTATTCTCAATTAGTATTGATTTGGAAATTCTTGACCAAAGTGTAATGATAATTTGAAAATAATTTTCAAATGTCACTAAAAGAATCAGTTACTAATACTAAAGACCTAATGTGATTTGACTCAAGTGGATAGATATTAACTTCATGCTTTATACCTAATTAAAATATTATATGATAAAAATATTAGATTATATGAAAAAATTATGTACAGAAAAGTTAGTGAAAATTACTTTGACATTCTCAATATTCGAAAGGTTAATCTTTTAATTAAATAATTTATATCTATATATTAAGATTGTTGTCTAGTAATGTACTTTAATTTATCTAATCTAAAATATGACTTAAGGTTATAATTTATGTCCATTAACTTAATAGATCACACACAAAGAATGATTGAAGAAAGAAAAACGTAATTTAATCAAGTTGAATTTGATAGTAAAGTTTGGAAAATTTTAATTTTAAATACATGATATTTAATAAATAAGGACCTATATTAAATTTGGGTCTAATTGATATTTAACTAGAATTAATTATACTTATAATTTAGTTAAATTAAAATTTAAAAGGTTCAATCCCTATTATAAATATATGCAGACCTTAAAGTAGTTAACACTCTTCTCTACACCACTTATGGTAGAATTCTCTCAATCTAATCATATGGATATTATTGGAGGTCAGAAGCTTGCGTGACTATTGTAATTTTAACAAATATGTGGATTCAAGGGTTTCTATAAAAAAAGAATCAAACTTCACTATAAGGTACGAATTTACAACTTATGTTCAATTGTATTTACACACTAATTATGATATATATGAAAATGATATTGGCATTCAAGAAACATTGAAAATTTTTTGTTATTGTTCAGCTATGCATGGGATCAAATTTGTACCCGATTCTTCAACAACGATATCAAAGCAATTTTTTATTTTATAACTTAATTATTGTTTAATTATTATTGATATCAATTTCAAAATTTAAACTGCAATTAGTTGTGAATCCTAATGCTACAGGCAGATTGGATCTAAATAACAATCTAAAAAGGTTAGACTTTTGAAAAAATTTTCTCTTTGTAGCCCCACTCCGTTACTATCCTTGTCGAACCTTCATCACTCTTTGCTTGAGAAGCTATCAATTGTTGACACTTACGGCAATAAGAGAATAGTCTTAATTACAAACATTAGAGTTGAAGCAACTTAATAGGGATCTGTCTCTATAAGTCAGCGGCAAGGTAGATGCATAAGTCAATAGTAATGATTGCAAGTGGTTCTGGAAACCATGTCCAAAACTTATCACTATATGCCAATCTCTCTAAAAATAATAACTTCATAAACAAAAGGAGATCAGGTTTTTGCATATTGCTTTTTGGTATTAATTCTACACTAGTTGACATTGCAAAAGGGTTTTGTGGTTAAGTGTTGGGTTGTTCTGGTGGTATTATTTACGTCAGGTGATTGTCGATTGTGCTTGCAGACAACTGTTGTAAGTTGACAACTAGGAATAAAGGCTTTAAGGGCGACAGTGATGACATATATTATAGGGTGATGGTCAGGGTTTTTATCAAAGTGGCTAGGGTTTTCTTAAATAGAAGAAGGAGAGTGTTTGGTTACAAGGTTATAATAATCTAGGGCTAGAGTAAGATTGTTTGGGTATAGATTTAAGCATGACTTAAATTAGGGAAGGATTAACTTATTTGATTTTTAGATTAAAAGCAATCCTAATAAAAAATAAAATTATTTTAAGTGAAAAATAATATTATTTTACTTAACCTAATTTCCAAATAGAATTTAAAATATTTTTAAATTTAAAATTAATT
>JAOQML010037338.1:0-10886 GCA_027568935.1 Erythroxylum urbanii
CGTTCGGTGGGACAATAGCTCTTGGGCACCTTTGGTGGGAGAAAACAGCCCGTTGGGCACTTTTGGTGGGAGAAACAGCCCGTTGGCACACCATCGGTGGGAGAAACAACCCTCTGGCAGGGCCGCAAGGCACTTTCGGTGGGAAAAACAGCCTGTTGGCAGGCCCGCAAGGCACTTTCAGTTGGAAAAACAGCCCGTTGGGCTCTTTCGGTGGGAAAAATAGCTCGGTGGGAACAATAGCCCATTGGAACAGCCGCAAGATACTTTTGATCGGAAAAACAACTCGTTGGGAACCTTCGGTTGGAAAAATAGCCCGTTGGGCACCTTCGGTGGGAAAAACAGCCCGTTGGCACAACTTCAGTGGGCAAAATAGCCCTTTGGCACAGGCACAAGGCACCTTCGGTGGGAAAAATAGCCCATTGGCTCACCTTCGTTAGGGCAAAACAGCCCGTTACCACGGCTGCAAGGCACTTTCGATGGGAAAAACAAACCGTTGGGCACATTATGTGAGAAAAAACCCTATTGGGCAACCTTGTTGGGAAAATAGCCTATTTGCAGGTCTTCAGTGGCCAAAACAGCCCATTGGCATGGCCGCAAGCCACTTTCGGTGGGAAAAATAGCACGTCGGGCACCTTCGGTGGAAAAATAGCCGGTTGGCGTGGCCACCAGGCACTTTCGGTGGGAAAATAGTCGGTTGGGCACCTTTGGTAGGAAAAACAACCCGTTGTCACACCTTCGGTGAGCAAAAAGGCCCCTTGGCACGGTCGCAATTCACTTTCGGTGGGAAAAACAACCTGTTGGGCACTTTCGGTGGGAAAAACGGCCAGTTGGGCACTTTCGGTGGGAAAAACATCTCGTTGGGCAACTTTGCTAGGAAAAAACAGCACGTTGGGCACTTTTGGTGGGGAAAAGAGCCCGTTGGCACACCATCAGTGGGAAAAACAGCCTGTTAGCAGGGCCACAAGGCACTTTCGATGGGAAAAACAGTCCGTTGGGCACTTTCGGTTGGAAAAACAGCCCGTTGGCACACCTTCGGTGGGAAAAATAACCCGTTGGAATGGTTACAAGGTGCTTTCTATGGGAAAAACAGCCCGTTGGGCACCTTCAGTGGGAAAAATAGCCAGTTGGCAGACCTTCGGTGGGCAAAACAGCCCGTTGCCACGGCCGTAAGGCACTTTCGGTGGAAAAAACAGCCCGTTGAGCACTTTTAGTGGAAAAAATAGCCCGTTGGCACATCCACAAGGCTTTTTCGGTGGGAAAAAAAGCCTTTGGGCACTTTCGGTGGAAAAATAGCCCGTTGGCACACCTTCGGTGAGAAAAACAGCCCGTTGGCAGGGCCGCAAGGCACCTTTGGTGAGAGAAACTGCCCGTTGGGCACTTTCGGGGGGAAAAACATCACATTTACACACCTTCGGTGGGAAAAATAGTTAGTTGGGAACCTTCGTTGGGAAAAATAGCCCGTTGGGCACTTTGGACAGGAAAAATAGCCTGTTGGGAACCTTCGTTGGGAAAAATAGCCCGTTGGGCACCTTCTATGGGAAAAACAACCCGTTGGCACACCTTCAGTGGGCAAAACAGCCCGTTGGCACGGCCGCAAGGCATATTTAGTGGGAAAAGCTGCCCGTCAAGTACCTTCGATAGGAAAGAAATTTCGTTGGCATGGCCGAAAAGACATTTCGAAGGGAAAAACTATCCCTTGGCACACTTTCAGTGGGAAAAATAGCCCATTGGGCACCTTCGGTGGCAAAAATAGTCTGTTGGCACGACCGCAAGGCACTTTTGATGGGAAAAATAGCCCGTTGGGCACTTTCGGTGGGAAAAACAGCCAGGTGGCAAACCTTCGATTGGCAAAACAGCCCGTTGGCACGACCATAAGACACTTTTAGCGGGAAAAACAGTTCATTGGGCACCTGTGGTGGGAAAAATAGCCCGTTGGCAGAGCCACAAGCCACTTTCGGTAGGAAAAACAACCCTTTGGGCACTTTTGGTGGGAAAAACAACCTGTTGGCACACCTTCGGCTAGAAAAACAACCAGTTAGGCACTTTTAGTGGGAAAAACAGCCCGATGGCACAAGCGCAAGGCTCTTTCGATGGGAAAACAGCCCTTTGGGATTGCCACAAACCACTTTCGGTGGGAACAACAACTGTTGGGCAACTTCAATGGGAAAACAAACCGTTGGCATACTTTCGATGGGAAAAATAGCTCGTTGGCACTGCCGCAAGGAGCTTTTGGTGGGAAAAATAACCGTTGGGCAACTTTGATTGGAGAACAAACCATTGGCACACCTTCGGTGGGCAAAACAGGTCGTTGGCACGACCGCAAGGCTCTTTCAGGGGGAAAAAAGCCTGTTGGGCACCTTCGGTGGGAAAAATAGCCTGTTGGCACACCTTCGATGGGAAAAACAACACGTTGGCTCACCTTCGATGGGTAAAACAGCCCGTTGGGACGATCGCAAGGCACATTCGGTGAGAAAAATAGCCCATTGGGCACCTTCATTGGGAAAAACAGACCCTTGTGTATCTGTGGTGGTAAGTACAGCCCGTTGGCACACCTTTGGTGGCAAAACAACCCGTTGGCTTAGCCGCAAGGCATTTTTGGTGGGAAAAATAGCCCTTTGGGCATCTTCGGTGGGAAAAATAGCCCGTTGGGCACCTTCGGTGGGAAAAACAGCCCGTTGGGCACCTTCGGTGGGAAAAACAGTGCATTGGCAAACCTTCAGTTGGCAAAACAGCCCATAGGCACAGCCGCAAGGCACTTTCGGTGGGAAAAATAGTCGTTGGGTAACTTCGGTGGGAAAACAGACCGTTAGCACACCTTCAGTTGGCAAAACAGCCTGTTGGCACAGCCGTAAGGCACTTTTAGAGGGAAAAAGTTCTGTTCGGCACCTTCGATGGGAAAAACAGCCTGTTGGTACATGTTGGGAGGGAAAAACAGTACGTTGGCACACCTCTGGTGGGAAAAACAGCCCGTTGGCACGACCATAAGGCACTTTCAGTGGGAAAAATAGCCCGTTGGGAATTTTTGGGGCAAAAAATAGCCCATTGGCACACATTTGGCTGACAAAACAGCCCGTTGGCATGGCAGTAAGATACTCTCTGTGGGAAAAATAGCTCATTGGGCACCTTCGGTCGGAAAAATAGCCCGTTGGGCATCTATAGTGGGTAAAACACCTCGTTGGCACGGCTGCAAGGTACTTTCGTTGAAAAAAACAACCCGTTGGGCACCTTCGGTGGAAAAAACAGCCCGTTGACAGGGCCGCAAGACTCTTTCAGTGCGAAAAACAACCATTTGGGCACTTTTGGTGGAAAAACAACTCGTTGGCTCACCTTTGGCTAGAAAAATAGCCCGTTGGACCGACGATAAGGAACTTTCGATAGAAAAATAGCCCGTTGGGAACCTTCGTTGGGAAAAACAGCCCATTGGGCACCTTCTGTGGGAAAAACAGTCCGTTGGCACACCATCAATGGGCAAAACAGCCCGTTGGAACGGCCGCAAGGCATATTCGGTGGGAAAAACGACTCGTCTGGTACCTTCGGTAAGAAAAAAATCCCGTTGACACGACCGCAAAGCAGTTTTGATGGGAAAAACTTCTCGTTGGCACACCTTCGATGGGAAAAACATCCCATTAGCACAGCCGCAAGGCACTTTCAGTGGGAAAAACAGTCCTTTGGGCACCTTCGGTGAGAAAAACTACCCGTTGGCACAGCTGTAAGACACTTTTGGTGGGAAAAACATCCCTTCGGGCACCTTCGGTGGGAAAAACAACCCGTTGGGCACCTTCGGCAGGAAAAACAGCCCTTTGGCAAACCTTCGATGGGCAAAACAGCCCGTTAGCAAGGCTACAAGGTACTTTTAGTGAGAAAAACAGCCCGTTGGGTAACTTTCGGTGTGAAAAATAGCCCGTTGGCACCTTCAGTGGGAAAAACAGGGCATTGGCAAACCTTCGGTGGTAAAACAGCCCGTTGGCACAGCCGTAAGGCACTTTTGATGGAAAACCATTGGTGGTTGAAACAGTCCGTTGGCACGGCCGCAAGGCACTTTCAGGAGGAAAAAAGCACCTTGAGCACCTTTTGGTAGGAAAAATAGCCCGTTGACGCACCTTCAGTGGGCAAAACTGCTTGTTTGCATGGCCGCAAGGCACTTTCAGTGGGAAAAATAGCCTGTTTGGCACCTTCGGTGGGAAAAACAGCCCGTTGGCACGGTCGCAAGGCATATTCAGTGGGAAAAATAGCCCGTCGGGTACATTCGATAGGAAAAGAATCCCGTTGGCACGGCCGTAAAGCATTCTTGATTGGAAAAACACACCGTTGGCACACCTTTGGTGGGAAAAACAGGCCGTTGGCACAGCCGCAAGGCACTTTCGGAGTGAAAAACAACCCTTTGGGCACTTCGGTGGGAAAACTACCCGTTGGCACAGCCGCAATACAATTTCAGTGGGAAAAAATCCCTTCAGGCACCTTCGGTGGGAAAAACAACCCGTTGGCAAACCTTCGATTGGAAAAATAGCCCGTTGGCAAGGCCGCAAGGTACTTTCGGTGGGAAAAACAGCCCGTTGGGTAAGTTTCGGTGGGAAAAATAGCTCATTGGCACCTTCGGTGGGCAAAACAGCCCGTTGGCACGGTCGCAAGGCACTTTCGGTGGAAAAAAAAGCCCGTTGGCTCACCTTTGGGGGTTAAAAATAGCCCGTTGGCACGATCGCATGGCACTTTCAGTAGGAAAAAGGCCCGTTGAGCACCTTTGGTGGGAAAAACAGCCCTTTGGCACAACTTTAGTGGGAAAACTGCTTGTTTGCATGGCCGCAAGGCACTTTTGGTGGGAAAAATAGCCCATTGGCACACCTTCAGTAGGAAAACTGCTTGTTTGCATGGCCGCAAGGCACTTTCAGTGGGAAAATAGCCCGTTGGGCACCTTCGGTGGGAAAAATAGCCCGTTGGCATGGCTGCAAGGCACTTTCGGTGGGAAAAACAGCCTATTGGGCACTTTGGGTGGGAAAACAGCCCATTGGCACACCTTTGGTTGGCAAAACATCTCGTTGGCACGGCCGCAAGGCACTTTCAGTGGGAAAAACAGCCAGTTACACACTTTCAATGGGAAAAAATCACATTGGGCACCTTTAATGGGAAAAACAGCCCGCTGGGCACTTTCGGTGGGAAAAAAGCCCGTTGGGCACCATCAGTGGGAAAAACAGCCCGCTAGCACACCTTCGGTGGGCAAAATAGCCCTTTAGCAAGTTCGAAGGCACTTTTGATGAGAAAAACAGCCCGTTGGTCTCCATCGGTGGGTAAAACAACCCGTTGGCCCACCTTCAGTGGTTAAAATAGCCCGTTGGCATAGCCGTAAGGCACATTTGGTGGGAAAGACAACTCATTGGCAAACCTTTAGTGGGCAAAACAACTCATTGTCACAGCTGCAAGGCACTATCGGTGGGAAAAACAGCCTGTTGGGCACCTTCGGTGGCAAAAAAGCTCATTGACACGACTGCAAGGCAGTTTCGGTGGGAAAAATAGCCCGTTGGGCACCTTGGGTGGGAAAAACAACCAGTTGGCACACCTTTGGTGGGAAAAATAGCCTTTTCGACACCTTCGGTTGCCACAACTTCGGTGGGAAAAACAGCCTGTTAGCACACCTTCGGTTGGCTAAATAGCCCGTTGGCACGGCCGCACAGCATATTCAGAGGGAAAAATAGGTCGTTGGGCAACTTCGGTGGGAAAACACCCCATTGGGTGACTTCATTGGGAAAAATAGTCTGTTGGCACATCTTCGGTGGGCAAAACAGCCTGTTGGCACGGCCGCAAGGCACTTTGAGTGGGAAAAATAGCCCGTTTGGCATCTTCGGTGGAAAAACAGCCCGTTGGCACCTTGGGTGGGAAAAACAGCTCGTTGACACACCTTCAGTGGGAAAAATAGCCTGTTGGACACCTTCGGTGGGAAAAATAGCCCGTTGGCACACCTTAGGTGGGCAAAATAGCATGTTGGCACGACTACAAGGCACATTCGATGGGAAAAATAGCCCGTTGGGCACTTTGGGGGGGAAAACATCCCTTTGGCTCACCTTCGTTGGGACAAAATGGCCCGTTAGCATGGTCGAAAGGCACTTTCGATGGGAAAAACAAACCGTTGGGCACATTGAGTGGGAAAAAACCCCGTTGGGCAACCTTGTTGGGAAAAACAGCCCATTTGAACATCTTCGGTGTCCAAAACAGCACGTTGGCATGGCTGCAAGGCACTTTAAGGGGAGAAAAAGCCCGTTGGGCACCTTCGGTGGGAAAATAGCCTGGTGGCACACCTTCGGAGGGAAAAACAGCGCGTTGTCAGGGCCATAAGGCACTTTTGACGAGAAAAATAGCACGTTGGGAACTTTCGGAGGGAAAAACAGCCGTTGGCACACCTTCAATGGGAAAAATAGCCCGTTGGGATTCTTCGTTGGGAAAAACAGCCCGTTGGGCACCTTCGGTGGGAAAAACAGCCCATTGGCACAGTCGCAAGGCATATTCAGTAGGAGAAAAAACCCATTGGGTACCTTCGGTAGGAAAGAAATCTTGTTGGCAGGGTCGCAAGGCACTTTTGATGGGAAAAACTAGCCGTTGGCACGCCTTCGGTGGGAAAAGCAGCCCATTCGCACAGCCGTAAGGCATTTTTGGTGGGAAAAAAAGCCCGTTGGGCACCTTTGGTGGAAAAACAACCCGTTAGCACGGTCGCAAGGCACTTTCTGTGGAAAAAACAGCCCGTTAGGTTCCTTAGGTGGGAAAAATAGCCCGTTGGCATACCCTCGGTGGGAAAAACAGCCCGTTCGCACGGCCACAAGGCACTTTTGGTGGGAAAAACAGCTCGTTGGGCACATTCAGTGGGAAAATAGACCATTGGCACACCTTCGATGGTTAAAATAGCCTGTTGGCACAGCCGCAAGGCACTTTCAAGTGGAAAAAAGCTCGTTGGGCACCTTCGGTGGGAAAAATAACCCGTTGGCTCACCTTTAGTGGGCAAAACAGCTCGTTGGCTCAGCCGCAACATGCTTTCGGTAGGAAAAATAGCCCGTTGGGCACTTTCGGTGGGAAAAACTACCGGGTGGCAAACCTTCAGTTGGCAAAACAGCCCATTGGCATAGCCATAAGACACTTTCAGTGGGAAAAACAGGTCGTTGGGCACCTTTGGTGGGAAAAACAGGTCGTTAGGCACCTTTGGTGGGCAAAACAACCCGTTGGATCGGTCGTAAGGTACTTTCGGTGGAAAAATAGCCTGTTGAGCAACTTCGGTGTGAAAACAGACTGTTAGCACACCTTCGGTGGGAAAAACAGCAACTTGGCTCACCTTTGTTCGGGCAAAACAGCACGATGGCACGGCCGCAAGGCACTTTCATGGGAAAAATAGCCTGTTGGGCACCTTCGGTGGGAAAAACAACCCGTTGGAACCTTCGGTGGGAAAAACAGTGCGTTGACAAACCTTTGGTGGGCAAAACAACCCGTTGGCACGACCGCAAGCCACTTTTGGTGGGAAAAATAGTCGTTGGGGAACTTCAGCGGGAAAACAGACCATTGGCACACTTTCAGTGGGAGAAATAGCACGTTGGCATGGCCACAAGGAACTTTCAGTGGGAAAAACAGCCGTTGGGCAACTTCAGTGGCAAAACCGACCATTGGAACACCTTCAGTGGGCAAAACAGCCCGTTGAAACGGCCGGAAGGCACTTTCAGGGGGAAAAAGCCCGTTGGACCGCATGTTGGCACACCTTCGATGGGAAAAACAACGTGTTGGCTCACCTTCGATGGGTAACACAACCCGTTGGCACAGCTGCAAGGCACTTTTGATGGGAAAAATAGCCCATTGGGCACCTTTATTGGGAAAAATAGCCCCTTTTGTACCTTTGGTGGGAAATACAGCCCGTTGGCTCAGGCATAAGGCATTTTCGATGGGAAAAACAGTCCTTTAGGCATCTTTGGTGGGGAAAACAACCAGTTAGGCACCTCGGTGGGAAAAATAACCGTTGGAACACCTTCGGCTAGTGGAACACCTTCGGCTGGTAAAACAGCCCGTTGGCACGGTAATAAGACACTTTCAGTGGGAAAAACAGCTCGTCGGGCACCTTCAGTGGGAAAAATAGCCCTATTGGGTACCTTCGATGGGCAAAACACCTCGTTGGCACCGAGGCAAGGTACTTTCGGTGGAAAAATCACCTGTTGGGCAACTTCGGTGGGAAAACAGAATGTTGGCTCACCTTCGGTGGTTAAAAAAGCACGTTGGCATGACCACAAGGCACTTTCAGGTTGAAAAAAGCTCGTGGGGCACCTTCGTTTGGAAAAAGAACCCTTTGGCTCACCTTCGTTGGGGCAAAATAGCCCGATGGCATGGTAGCAAGGCACTTTCAGTGGGAAAAACAGCCCATTGGCATGGCCACAAGGCACATTCGGTGGGAAAAATAGCCCGTTGGCACACCTTTAGTTGGGAAAACAGCCCATTGGCACGACCGCAAGGCAATTTTGGTGGGAAAGAGAGCCCGTTGGGCACTTTTAGCTGGAAAAAAGCCCGTTGGCACACCTTCGATGGGAAAAACAATCTGTTGCCACATTCGGTGGGAAAAACTGCTCATTGGGCACTTTTGATGGGAAAAACAACCCATTGGCACACCCTCGATGGGCAAAACAGCCCGTTGGCACGGCCACAAGGCACTTTTACTGGGAAAAACAGCCCGTTGGGCACCTTCGGTGGGAAAACAGACCGTTGGCACACCTTCGGTGGTTAAAACAGCCCGTTGGCACAGCCGCAAGGCACTTTCAGGTGGGAAAAAGCCCGTTGGGCACCTTTGGTGGGAAAAACATCCCATTAGCTCACCTTCAATGGGCAGAACAGCTCGTTGGCGCAGCCACAAGGCACTTTCAGTGGGAAAAAATAGCTCGTTGGGCACCTTTGGTGGGAAAAATAGTCCGATGGCACGGCTGCAAGGCACTTTTGGTGGGAAAAATAGCCCGCTGGGCACTTTTGGTGGGAAAAACGGCTTGGTGGCAAACCTTTGGTTGGCAAAACAACCTGTTGGCATGGCCATAGGAACTTTTAGTGGGAAAAATAGCTCGTTGGGCACCTTCGGTGGGAAAAATAGTCTGTTGGTAGAGCCTTAAGGCACTTTCAGTGGGAAAAACATCCCTTTTGGGCACTTTTAGTGGGAAAAACAACCTATTGGCATGCCTTCGACGGGAAAACAGCCAGTTGGGCACTTTTTGGTGGGAAAAACAGCCCGTTGGCACACCTTCAATGGGCAAAACAGCCCGTTGGCACGGCCGCAAGGCACTTTTGGTGGGAAAAATAGCCCATTGAGCATTTTCGGTGGGAAAAACAGCCCGTTGGCACAGCTGCAAGGCTCTTTTGGTGGGAAAAATAGCCCTTTGGGAACTTTTGGTGGGAAAAATAGCCCGTTGGCACACGTTCAGTGGGAAAAACAGCCCGTTGTTAGGGCCATAAGGCACTATCGGTGGGAAAAACAGCCCGTTGGGCACTTTCGGAGGGAAAAATAGCCCGTTGGCACAGATTCGATGGGAAAAATAGCCGGTTGGGATTTTTCATTGGAAAAAACAACCCGTTGGTCACCTTCAGTGGGAAAAACAGCCCATTGGCACACCTTTAGTGCGCAAAATAGCCCGTTGGCACGGTCGCAAGGCATATTTGGTAGGAGAAAAAACCCGTCAGGTACCTTCGGTAGGAAAGAAATCCTGTTGGCAGGGTCGCAAGGCACTTTCGGAGGGAAAAATTAGTCGTTGGTGCGCCTTCAGTGGGAAAAATAGCCCATTGGCACAACCGCAAGGCACTTTCAGTGGGAAAAACAGCCCTTTGGGTACCTTCGGTGGGAAAAACTACCCGTTGGCACAGCCGCAAGACACTTTCATTGGGAAAACATCTATCCGGCACCTTCGGTGGGAAAAATAGCTCGTTGGACGCCTTCAGTGGGAAAAACAGCTCGTTGGCAAACCTTCAGTGGGCAAAACAGCCCTTTGGCAAGGTCGCAAGGTACTTTTTATGGGAAAAACAACCCTTTGGAAACTTTTAGTGGGAAAAATAGTCCGTTGGCTCCTTTGGTACGAAAAATAGGGTGTTGGCAAACCTTCAGTGGGCAAAATAGCCAGTTGGCACATCTTCGGTGGCTAAAACAGTCCGTTGGTAGGGCCGCAAGGCACTTTGAGGGGGAAAAACAGCCCGTTGGGCACCTTCGGTGGAAAAACAACCCGTTAGCACGGTCGCAAGGCACTTTCTGTGGGAAAAATAGCCCGTTAGGTACCTTGGGTGGGAAAAATAGCCCGTTGGCACACCTCTGGTGGGAAAAACAGCCTGTTGGACACCTTCGGTGGGAAAAATAGCCTATTGGCTCACCTTCTTTGGGGCAAAATAGCTCATTAGCATTGTCGCAAGCCACTTTCGTTGGGAAAACCAGCCCGTTGGCACATCTTTGGTGGCCAAAACAGCACGTGGGCACGATCGCAAGGCACTTTCGGTGGGAAAAATAGCATGTTGTACAACCTCGATGGAAAAACAACCTATTGGCACGGCCGCAAGACACGTTCGGTAGGAAAAATAGCCCATTGGGCACCTTTGGTGGGAAAAACAGCTCGCTGGCATGGCCGCAAGACACTTTCGGTGGGAAAAATAGCCCGTTGGCACACCTTTGGAGGGAAAAACAACCCGTTGGGCACCTTCAGTGGGATGAACAACCCGTTGGGCACTTTCGGTGGGAAAAACACCACGTTAGCAAACCTTCAGTGGGCAAAACAGCCGGCTGGCACACCTTCGGTGGCAAAACAGCCCGTTGTGTAATACCCCCTCACTGTAGGTATGCACCGGGACGCCCGTAGGTCATTCCGGTACATATCCTATGATAAGGGAGCGCTACGTGCGATTACTATAAT